>WYDI02023562.1:0-40659 GCA_009867235.2 Psittacus erithacus | reverse complement strand
GCAGCAGTGGTTTGTGTTATACCTTAGTTACTGGACTGTTCTTATCTCAGCCCGTGGGAGTTACATTCTTTCGATTCCCCTCCCCATCCCTCCAGGAGTGGAGGGGAGGAAGAGGGGGAATGAGCGGGAGGCTAGGTGGTACTGAGTTACCAGCTGGGCTTAAACCAGCTTGTTACAACCTTGTGTAGAAAGGGAAGTACAGGTATGGCAACAAGGCAAGACTGATGTATCAAAATTACTGTGGAAGTATGTGAATAAAGGAGGTAATGAGTGGTAAGAATAAATATGTATGAACTGACTGCTATGGAAGACCTCTGTTTAATCTTCAGCATAGATGTGTAATAGAACTGTCTTGAAAATATTAGAAGGGTACACGAAGTAAATGTGCGTTGTTGTCCTCCTGACCCCCAATTTTGACTTAAGTCCGCTGACTCTCTAGCTGTTTGATCTCCCTCTCTGTTTTTCCATGGATTTAGTACATGTTTAAGGATGAAGCTCGCATGAAGATTTATGACACACTCTTGTCAGTACTGGACAAGAGAAAAGTAGAAATAAAAGCCAGTTATTACTCCCAGTATTTTGTTAACAGTTTTGCATCCTAACAACCGTTTACCTTTGCAATAACCAGACTGGTGCTTCATACCATGTTGGAACTATGAACTTGACTCTACTTGGGGGAGCCTCAGTGTGTTAATATATGCTGGGTTTTGCTGTAGGTTGTCAGTAGGCATCTATGACTCAATTGCATTTGTAGTTTAAAAGACAAAATTAATTTCAGAAGTTCAGAAACTTTTTAAGAATTCTGGGATGACAAAAAATAAATAATGTGGTTTTTATAGCAGGGTATAGCAGGGTAGGTTAGCTTAGTCTTCTAGTCCGTTGTGGTTCACCAGCATGTTGAATAGAGACTGCATCAGTGCTTTGGGCTCCAAACACCACTGGGCGCCTGCTACCTGAAGCATACACATTGGCCATCTTGCATGATCCCACTGCATGTATGTTTGGTGTACACTGTGGAAGAGGAGACACGGCCTGGGCTTTCTGAAAGCGGGAGCACTTGGTTGGTTATTGGGTTATGACAAAGATCTAATGTCTTTATGTTGTAGCTGATTGACTGGGTGGGAACACCCAGCAAAAACCCAGTGCTGTCCTTGGCAATGTGAGACTGTTGCCTCACACCTATCGGTCTCAATCCAGTTGCTCACTTGGCAGATCAGAATGGCATAAAAGATACTATTTTAGCATAGTGTGTCTTATTCTTCAGTGCTTTGTGTTAAGAAGCTACATCACAGATGAAAGCTAGGGGAAAAGATGTTGATGGTTTAAAACTGAATTCATTAGTTAGTTTTAGGTTTCTAAGATGTACAACCTGCTTTTTTGGCACTTGTAATAAGAGATAAAAATGCCTTTTAGTAAGGTCTACTTGCTAAAATTTCTTATTCAGCTAATATTATAACTAAATTGGGTATTTTAAATTTTCTCTGCTGTTGCTATTCAGGCAAAAATATTGCCATAACTTGTTCTTTATTTCTTCAAATTTTCTTAAGTTATCCAGATTACTGTTTGTCTTAACAGATCTTTATGTTTCAGTACTTACTTGGAATGCTTGTCAAAGTTAAATGTTTTCTTTATTAAAAAAAAAGAGGGGAGAAAGCATATTGTATAATATTTTAGTACATCCTGGTTTTGACTGTTCATATAGCTTATCCTTCAGAATGCTGTTTAATTGTGATTTACTTTTCGTTCCTAAAAGGTGCCATACTTGGCAGATCAGAAACACAAGAGTGTATCTACTACAACGCTAATTGGGAAAAAGATAAAACAAATCGCAGTGGTATTGAACCTTGTTATGGTGATAAAGATAAAAGACGACACTGTTTTGCTACATGGAAGAATATTTCTGGATCAATCGAAATTGTGAAGCAGGGTTGCTGGCTAGACGACATCAATTGTTATGACAGGTAAGTTTTCCTATAAATTTTAAATTTATTTGTAATTTTAAACTGATACACCTGTCCATAATTTTTAAATCCTCCTCTCTGCCATCAGTACTTGAGACAAATGAGAATACAGTAGGTTTGAATAGTTTTCTTTTTAGATATACATGTGCATACACGTACTTTTTTTTTTTCTCCTTGCATTACCTGTATTTAGGGACCCAACTTTATTGAAGTGCTTTGTCTTGTTTGCATAATAGCATGCTTTACCTTTTCTTATTTACTTAATAAATATTAAAATCTAGGTATTTAATTTGTTCTTTTTTGGCCATTAATAATAGATTTTCTAATGACTTGTTATTGCCTATTATTGCCGAACAGTGCAAATGTAGTTCCTGAACCAGAATGCAGAATTCTGTAGTTCGGTTTTCCAACATCTTTGGAGTAGGAAAGTCAGTACTTTGTGTCTGCTCTTTACGTAAACATGACAGTATTTTGCTGATTTTATTAAACAGCTCACCTCAGTGGCAACGGAGAGACACTGAATATTCTAGAATTCCAGTCTTTTTTTTTTTTTTTAATAATTATTTTTTTAATAACAGATGGTCTAGCAAGTACCCCTGAGCAGTAACAGCAGGACTTGAGGTTTGTTAGATACGGGCTGAATAAAGATCGTGACTCTCTTAAGAAATAGTATTATAGTTCTCTGAAGTACTGTAGTAAGTTTTATTTATTACAAAAAGTAGTTGTTTGGAAAGGGAGAGAAGAAAATAAATGCGTAATCCATCTTCATTAAAATGTACCTAGAATTTGTTTTTTAGCAATATTTTAGAAAATTATCTTCTTGTGTTTCTTAAATGTTGAATGAGTAGAAGAAATCATTATAGTAATTTCAACCAAATAAAATTTCCCCACGCACTGGGATGTTTTGTCCTTTAATGACAGTTTAAAGCTAAGTTGAACAGTAGTACTGATTTATATGTTTCTCAGAGAAGTAGCAAAGCATCTGCAAGCTTGCTTGCACAGCATGATTGAAATTCAGCTATGCTAGAAGGCGAAAGACAATTTTAAAGAAATCTTATTCAGTGCTACTAATATCTAGTAACTGTAAGACACTCAGGAATGAAAAGTATTGGTTTGTTCTTGGTTTGTGTGAGTTTTCTGTTGGGTGTTTTTTGGGGTGGTTTTTTTTCTTTTTTTTTTTTTTTTTTAATCCATTCTTAGTTGTGGCTTTGCAGAAGAAGTGGGGGTATTACAGTTTCTGAACTAAGTTCGTTTCTGCTAAACGTAAAACTTTCAGAATGGAAATAGAATTTGTAGATTTGCAAAAAAGAATTGTGTTCTGTACTATTGTTATCCCATTAGTTTCACATGATATTAAATTCTTCCTTGAGCAAACTAAAAAAAAAAAAATGGAATAAGAAATAAAATGCAGGAAGGATGGGAAGGAAATAGTTAAAAATTGAGTAAAAATTTGGCTTTAAGACCTCATTAGCTGTAACTTGTAAGAATGCATGCTGCAGTTTTCATCTAAAGTACCCATTAATAAACAAAATCTTATCTCTGGGAGTGAAGAGTGGTTTAGTGAACAGTGAGTTACAGTATGATGAACTCCAACTGCAGAGTAAGAATATCAAAGAATAAATGTTTCATGGAAGTTACAGTAGAGTGTAATTGTAATAGCTGGTTCTATAAAATAACCCTAATTTTTGAAGCTGAACCCAAAACTTTTTTGACAGTCTTCAGCTGCATTTAAAATCCTCAATTATTTCTGCAGGATTTTCAGATTCTTTTCTTTCTGCTGTCAAGTTGTCTCCTGCATGATGCCTGTTTTTCTTTCCTGACTTGAATAGTTTCATCTTATTTGTTAACAGAACTCCTTTCCTACAGTTAACTCATGGGGTGAATTAAACCCTATCCCTGAGCATAATATAGGCAGGGGAAATTGTAGAAATTTTGTCGTCTTTTTTTTTTTTTGTTTCCTAAAATAAAATTAAAAAATTCTCCTTCTCACTCATCTCCAGCCCTTACAACCCTGTACTGTGAGATTATGTTTAAGTACTAGCCATTTGATCATTTGTCCTGTTTAAATCTAGACTGCAAACTGTTCTTCAGTATCCTGTTGGTGGTTTTCTTTACCCTTATCTCAAGAATCACAAAAATGTGCTATTTCAGTTTTAATGTTATTTTGTACTGCAATGAAATATCAAAAATTTAATTTGTTTCTTCAGGTTTAACTCTTATTCGGGTAGTATGTTGCCCAGGATTATTTAATGAAGTTCTCTTTAAATTTTAAATATGAGTGTATGTTTTCTCCTAAACATCACCCTACCTCCTGAATTAAAATTAAGATTTTTATTATTATCTTTTATAGGAATGATTGCATAGAGAAGAAAGACAGCCCTGAAGTGTTTTTCTGTTGTTGTGAAGGCAACATGTGTAATGAACGCTTTTTCTATTTTCCAGAAATGGAAGTCACACAACGTAAGTTAGTTTGACGCATTTGTGAAGGAATGGCTTTTCTGAGTTCAGAAATATTTAATAGTGTGTATGTTGAGGAGATAAGAATTTTCCATTGTGGCGTTTCTTTCCTGCCAGAAGGTTTCTGATTTCTACATGATAGTGCTGTGTGTATTCACATAAAGAACCTAGAAAATTGCCAGTTTGTGCCTTCCATTTTGAACAGTCTCTGTACTAGAAGTAATTTATATTGATAAAAGGTACTGTAGCTCTTTTCTGAGGGTGAGAAGGAAGGATAATCTGAAATTACTGGCTGTTTTATGATACAGAAGTTACTGTCAAATCTTACCTTAATTGTATTGTTAAGCTTCTGTAAGTGTCCATAAATCATTGGGCTAAAAGCCGTGTCATCCTTATATGCATGTACTAGCCTATGAATGCTCTTCTTGTTGAAACTGTATCAAACAATTGACTCAGTAACCTTTAGAAAGTGGAAAAGGATTTCCTCCCAGGTTTCAAAGAAAATCAGATAGCCAGACTTAAAAAATTGTTTCAAAACAAAACAATAACTAAAAGATTATTTGATTATTCTTGCATATCTTCTTCAACTCAATAATCTTTATTGGAAAACTGAATAATGTTAATAAGTGAACTGAAAACAGCAGATGTCTTATGTACCAAATAGCCAGAGGAAGTTGTTTATGAAATTAAATAATCTCTGTGAGATTAAAATGGCCTTTGTTGACCCAAGAGAATTTCTTGTCATTTTTGTCAGTGATACTGCAAGGGCAATAATTGACATTATTCTTCACAGTCATGAAAGCTTTTTTGCCCCAGGGGTCTGCCTGTGGCTGCCCCTGTGCCAGCTGCCTTTGAGGGCAGGGTTTCTCTGGAGCCTTTCTCAGGGCTGCATGGAAGTGTCTTCAGCTAGAGAACTTTTACTATCAGCAAGTCAGCAGTATGTAGGGCTGTTGGCAGATTACTTCTGTCCTCTTCTTACTAATGCCATACTGTTGTATGCATTCCAAAGATTAAACCTCTGTATTGGTTCTTTTTTTATTCATTAGATGGTGGTATTCTTGCAGTCTTTTAAAAATACAGACATCTCTTACACACTGTAGATATGAGAGCTTAAAAGCACAAGAGTTAGATGGGCTGATATGTAAATCTGGGGACCTAAATAATTTCTTTCCAAGATTCTACTTTTTAATAAATATGAATCTGTTTCTATTTGAGTATTTAATCAAGTATTGTTATCCTGTTGTGGTGATTGAAAGAATTTTTATAAGATCAGGATGTTAGACATTTCAAACACTGGATGATTTTTGTTTCTTAAAAGCTGTGTCCTTTTGGTTTTTTTTTTTTCTTCAGCAACTTCCAATCCTGTTACACCTAAGCCACCTCTGTTCAATACCTTGCTTTATTCATTGGTGCCTATAATGGGAATTGCAGTGATTGTGCTCTTTTCATTTTGGATGTATAGACATCACAAGCTGGCATATCCTCCAGTACTCGTTCCAACCCAAGTAAGTTGCTGCATTATTTTGTTTTTTTGAACGGTAAAACCATTTTCTGAAAAGGGGAGAAAGGGATGTGCATCTGTCACATGGCTGAAGTCTTCTGTTACTTTCCTGGTTTAAAGGTGCTAATGTTTGCTATCCACAAAAGCAGAAAATTAAGCTTTACTTAAATAGCCCTATCTCTTTAATTAATTGGTCTTTGAATGTCTGAGAAACAAAATGTTCTTACACATCTGTGTGTTTGGGAGGAAAAAAACTAAACACAAAACTTCAGATGGGAAAGATGCAGTAGATGTAGGAAGTTTATGCTCCCATGTAGTTAAAAGGACTGCTTGTCTGAAAGTTGTGTACAGCTGCACTCAGGTACTCGTGGTTGAGCTTTATTTAATGTCTAGCTTAAAACAAAAATGAAGGAGAGATGCTAATTCATAATGGCAAGTTGCAGTGAATAGAAAATATTAACTAGTAAAAGCTTAGCTATTTTTTAAAAAAGCATGTGACTGGGATACAGGTATCAGCTAAAGGGAAAATACAGGAAATCTTCAGTTGAAGCCTAGTTCTAGGGCTTAGCTCAGTTTATGGCCTTACTGTGATTCATGTAGTCTTTTTCTTCTTGTTTGTTTATGTATTTTCTGTTTTGTCCTAATTTTTTTAGCTTTAGCAGTGTTTGTGTTCTACTTAGAAAATTTTACAATTGTGGTCCCCAAATTTGAAGCGTCAAAACAAACACTTTTTGGCTGTGTGTGTGCATAGTTCCTGCTGTTGTATGGTTCCAGCTGATTCTCTAGGTGTAATTAGTATTAATACCAGAATTCCTCTTCCTTCAGTTATTTCTAGAAATTCAGTTGAGATTAGAAGGCTTTTATGAAAAGAATTAAAACAGTAAATTGTTCAGACCGAAGTGGGAAAGGTGAACAAAATGTGGTAGTGGAAACAGGTAAAAAACTGACCCAGGTTCCCACACGACTTTGGTTTTTGCAGTAGGACTTGAACTTGAGCTTCCTAGCTCAGGGCAGTGACCACTTACAATACATTGTCTCTCATACAGTGATGCTATTTAAGATAAATAAAATCAAAACACTTGCTGGTTTTTGTAGGATTGCATTTAAAAAGGATTAATATGTATCTGCTCTGTACTCCCAGCTTCTGTGGTATTTTCAGTGTTACTGCTTAATTTCAGGGTGTTCAGGAAAAAGTGTTGTTGCATGTTGTTGATACATAAAATTGTTCTGATTTCAGTTTAGTAGTAATAGATAAGGAAAATTTGGGGGGAAGCAGTGGGCATATGTTCTTGCCAAATGAAAAGAACATAATTTAGAGGAAAAAAGTATGTTTCCTGTCCTTGCGAAAGGATTGCAGATCCTCAAACTTCATGCAATCTGTTAGCATAATTACTTCATCCATCTCAGTTTTTATGTATTCAGGACTTGATATTAACCTGGTAGTCTTCACTAAGAACAAATTCATAACTTCATAACTGCTAGTTCTGCAAAAAATTTCAGCAAGTGGTTTCCTTTCTAGACTTCAGTAAGTAAAGGATAAAGTGATAGAAAAGCAAACAAATTTTAATACATGCGAGAGATCAAGAACTGGAATTTTTATCATCTTCCTTCTTTCAGCAGCAGTTTTTTTCCTGCATGGTTTGTTTGGTACAGGAGTGGACACATCATAAATTTTTAATAAATAGGGTAACAACCTGTTTTGTTAATACTCAGATTGTATCTGTTGGGATAAGTATATGCTGGTGCGTGAGCTAGTTATGGTGTAATACCATTTTTCTTATCTTGTGGTGAATAGACATTAAGGTTTGATGTGGAAAGTCAGGAAAAGCTGCTTCTGCCTGAAAAACTAAATTAAATTATTATGCAAATAGATTATATAAATATTCTTCCATATGCAGCAGAGCAGTATTTCCCACTTTAAATTTGATTAGAGCTGATTTGAACAGGAGGCAGAGGAAGCAGGAAGAGAGGGAAAAGTATTAGTAATTTTATAACCACGAAGCAAACATTTAAATATTTGTGATTAATATATTAAAAATAATATTTTATCAATAATTAGGACATGATTAGAGTTTGTAGGCAAATGGATTATTTTTTAAATCTTTCTGTAGCAAATGGCTAGATCACATGTATAACAGATACTTGCTAGAAAACGAGGATTTATCTGTATGAGATTCAGATAAAGGTTATCTTCTAAGCTCTTCCCAGAAGGTGGGGTGATGGGAGTACTTACGTGCATCAAGCCCAGGTACTAATCTTTCTTTCAGTAAAAATTAAAGGATAGATGGAGGAGTAAGTGAAAGATAAAAATGAGGAAGCACCGAAGAATGAGAAATTTTTGAAGAATTAGGACAAGGCTTGAGCAAATAAAAATAATCAGTGTGCAAAAGGGAAAGAAATTGTTCGGAATAGTTAAAAAAAAAAAAAAGAAATCTGCTAGGAGAAATTTTATTTTTGAACCTGTAGTGAAATATAAGGGATAAACGTCTGAGAAAATGCAAACAACATTCATTTTCCTTTGAATGTAAAATTGTTTCATGGTAGGTGCATGTATCAGGCAGGCATTGCCTACACAAACCGAGCCAAGTTCATAGCTTCGTGGTTTACCTTAACTTTATATTCCCTTTGAGTCTACAGATACTTATTTTAAAATTTCATACAGTAGAGTTAATTTATATGTTTGGTTTCAGACTGGAAAGCAGCAGATATTTTTATTTGCTCCTTACATGTTTCAGTCCTGCTTTTCTTCAGTTATTCGGGTAGAGAGTCCAAGGGGCTTATGAGAGCAGTTACCTGCTGAGATGATCCTTGCCAATGCCTGAGCCTGAAGCGCTTGCCGGGTCCGGAGGCATATTTCAGGAGCAGCCGCAGCAGAACTGTGTGCCGGTGCAGGGACCTGTCCTTGCTCCTGTTGCTCCCATTAGTCTTTGCTTGCATACTATTTATCTCTTGTTTGTGCTGTTAACTGTATGCCTCACTTTATTGTGTGGAGTGCTATCCAGTTAAATCTGTCAAAATGTAGAAAATCTGTCACTCTCAATCCCTAAATGAGTTATTAACAAGTGTAAGCTTGCTAAATACATATGTGCATACGTCAGATGGTTTGAAAGAACCATTTCATTTTCTTATTTATATTCGATTTAATCATGCTGCAAACATCTGTTCATGTGTCTGATAAACTTACCAAAATCGATTAGTGTTTTAAATATTTGAATTTGTGTATTTTCATATAAAAAGACTTACTCTCAGTTAATTTTCACTCATGAATTCCAGGTACACCGAAAATGAAGCACTACTGTCTTTGCAGACAAAGGCTTTCACTCTCAAATTAGTTTGGATTTCTCCACAGAATCCTACTAATATTCTACTAATATTGGTAGAAATATGGATGTGAATGGCAAGGAGTTGATATGTTATGCTTATTTATTTTTTTACATCTCCTGAGCTTGGGCCAGAGTTGTCAGTCAATGCTAATTACAACTGTGGTGTTACCACTTTGTCAACTGATACATAGGACCATAACCTATTTTATAGTGTAACTGACACAAGTAACACTTCTGGGTTTTATCAGTTCACAGAGCTGTGGCTTCCAACATTTTGCATCTCTACTGTACAAAGAGAGATTAACCTCTTGTACTTTCTGTTGAGTGCTCAAGTTATGAATATCTTACTGGATCACAGAGTTGCTTTTTTTGTTTTGTGGTGTTTTTAAAGTAAGAGTCATATGTTGAGAGGGTTGAAAAAAGCTTTACAGATTCACATAATGTCTTCATAACCTATTTTTGTGCTTTCTTCTGGAACATTTGAAATTACTTGGGTTAAAGATACTTCATGTTGTTAATCACTAATCACAAAAAAGCCCTCGTCTAGGCCTGTTTGGTGTTACCGGAAATTTAAAAACTCAGAGTGGACAGGTCCTGTCTATTAGCGTTTCTATAAAAGCAAGGTTAGTTGCTAGGAATTACCATTTCTTTCTCTCCTCGGAGTGGAGGATTGCATAGTTAAATACAACTATGTCTTCTGCATTTAACCCCTATGTATCACTTCATTTAAGCTTTTTACCCATTATTCCCAATATTAAGCACAATGATCTTCTATGTGTTGCTTCTCCCTGCCTCCATATGGATGAACCTCACTGATCCTATATAGATGGAAAATGTCCCTAGTCTTCAATGTCATGTGCTGTATGAACCAAGAATTAAGAATAGTAGAAACATATGTATGAAATATAAAGAGATATATATAAAAAATATATAAAGAGGTCTCAGTTTTTTGCAGGGGAGGAGGGTTTATTTGAACATAAAAACCCCCTCTTAGTTGATGCTGTTTTGGTATGGCTCCCTTCACTGCTGTACCATGATAGTCTTTCTTTAGTGTATCTCTTTCTGAAGACACCCAAGTATGAATAGATTTCTGTAGCTATGTCATGGTTTTGGTATTTCAGTTTAAGCTGTAAGAAATTAGAATTGAAAACGGTATCACATAGTGCAAGGTGAATAATGATGAAGAAGAAAAATCTCTAGCAGCAGCAAAAGCAAGACAGATTCTGAACTGACTGCAGGTCTGACAGCATATGTAGCAGTGGAAAAATAAATTCTGTGTTGGAAACAAAAAGGAAGAGAACAAAATAACAGAACAAGCAGTGCTCTTAGCTGTGGTTTTTAACCTCAGACATCTGGTGTGGGGCACCAGACTTGTGCCAAGGAGTTTGGTGAGTGTGTGTAACTTGGGGTTTCTTTTCAAAAAAAGTAATGGGAAATTTTTTGTAGTTGGCATAGGAAAAAGATTTTCATTCATTGTTTTCATTCTTTAAATTGACATTCAGCACATCAAATAATCTACCTGGTATGCTTAAAATTTCTGAGATAACCTTTATCCCTTTGTCACACTCAGAAAATCACAGTTGGCTGCTGAAAAAGGATGAAGAAATTTAATTGTTGGGGTTTTTTTTTTCCGGTTTTTGTTTTCTAGCGACACTATTTTTCTTGTTGTTGTTACAGATATTTTAATAAAATATTGTAACACTTGAAAAATGAAGAATAAGAAAGGGAGAGGTTTTTTTTAGGACTTATTCCAAACCTAGGAAGATTAATAGCTACTTGAAAAATGCATGAAGAAGTCAAATGCTTACATGAAACGGGTAAAGACTGATCAACAAAGAAAAGCTGGAGCTTAGAGTAAAAATTAAAAAAAATAAAAACTGAGAGCTTTTGGCTAGCTACGAGGGATTTGCTTTTGGGTGCATATCGGTGGTTAATGAATGATTAACATGTAATGAGTGGCAGTGTTAGTATTAAAAAGGAATAGCTGAATGATCTGTGGGTTTGGACTGTTAGATCTGTGAGTGATTTCACGTTCTCTAATTTTGCATTTCATATCTTGAGGGCTAATAAGAATTTATTTTATAATTGGTAACAATAGCTGGACTGGCACAGGAGGAAGATCTGACATTATCCTTTGGTTGTGGTCCAAGAGGCACAACCATTGTATGGTTGGATAAAGGAAAGGGAAAAAAAGAAAAAGAAACCCCAAAACCAAAAAAACCCATAAATATAGGGACACTGTAAGAATGCAGTAGAAGGGTTCTTATAGATGAAGAGTCCTTACTGTGTAGCAGGTAAACAGCTTGTAACTGTGTCTTTTTCCCTTTTTCTTTGTTTAATTTTTGTGGTGTTGCAATACAGGCAGTTCCTTAAAATCTTTTAACAGAGGGAAGAATTTGTATGACAACTAATTGAAACCCAAGTTTATAGTGTTGCTTTTTAAGTGTTCTGTATATGACCAGATCAAGATCTGTGATTCTAAGCTTTGATGGCTTTAAAAACCATTAAAAAAACCCCAAAACCCAACCCCCAAAAAGCCCCACCCAACTACTTCCCTGCGTTTTCCATTCGCCTTCAGAATGAGCTATCTCCATTTAACTAAACCATAAATTCTATTTTGTCAAGAGGTAAGAAAATACAAATCCAGATATAAGGGGACTTATTCTGAATAGCAGCCTGAAGGGAACTTTAAAGTACAGTCAAAAAAACAGGTTTTAAAATATATTTCTATAGTGAACTTCAAGTTACTTTTACATTAATTTAAGCAGAATTCTAAATAATTCTAACCTGTATACTATACTTGCAGTAGTATACCTTAGCTTTCTGTACTATATCTTATTCTTGACTTATTACAAAGGTGGCTTAGTTTTAGAATTAGGTGTTTATGGAGTGGGTCTGAGAGACTGGTGCATGAAGATGTGTATCCATCTGGTACGGCTGGATGTACTTCGTGTTTTAGTCTCATAAATGTTGACTTGGCATATATGCATTTAACAACTGACAAGACACTGGAGGCTTTTACAGTGCTGCATATAATTTACTTTGAAGATTTCTCTGCTGTTCATTCATTGTAAACAGTAATATTCAAAATAATCTACATTATCTAGACCACATGTAGATTATAGTCTTAAAACTGTGCTTTGGAACAGTCATAGGAAGGCCAAAGTACTGGTCTCGATGAAGTCTGCAGTCAAGTACTCTATCTTCAGAAGCTTTTTAATAACTTTCCATAATAAAGTCCATTTTCCTGAATATTTCAGATTGATGTCTTTCAGGTAACGTTTTATATCACTGAATGGATAAGAACTACACGTTTCACAAGTTCTAAAAAAAAAAAAAAATAATTTTAACCTTATATTCTCCAAAAAGATTGAGGGATGAGTATGCAGATGTCATATTTAGGGTAGTAGTTAAGAACACCTGAAGTAATCAGGGCAATAAATTTATAATACAGTAAGTTGCATTTCTTTTGAATGCCACATGTTTATAAAGATTTTTGTGGCATTTTTGAAGTTCACAATATATTTGTGGGTAGTCCAGACATTGGAAAAGACCACATTGCTTGAATTTTTTTGTGGGGTTTGTTTTTATTTGGGATGGTGTTTTTGTTTTGGGTATTTATGAGTTTGGGGCATTTTGTTTGTTTAGCTGGGTTTTTGGTTTTGGTTTGGTTTGGTTGATTTTTTTTCCTAATTGGTTGAAAATATCATAATAATTTCCCTAATCCATGATAAAACCTTTAGAAGTATTTTTCAGGCAGTATAAATAGGAAGTTAGTGTGTTTATATACATTTGTATTGATAGTAGCTATACAAATGGGAGAGGAAAATTACTCTCAGTTTATAAAAGCTGTTGCACCTATTTGCATTTCTGTAATAGCCTGATACTGCTTAAACTGGTGATACTTGAGTTTCTAATGAAAAGCCTGAGGCAGTGGTCTGTAGTCTGAAGGAAAGGACAATGATTTTCAATCAGGAGGCTTATGATGTGCATTTTTGAAAATTTCCATGTGTGTCTAATTTATTAGTGTTTGGGGGCAGTTGGTCCCCTTAAGAGAGTAGGGAGAGAACTCATTTCTCAGTTTCATATTTGCAGTTTCTCATTATGGTAAGAGCAAAAAGGTGGGCTTCGTGTATCTTTTCCTTATTTCTGAGGAATTAAAAATTCTCAGAAGCTGGAGAACTTTAATAGTAAATAAGCCTGAAAAATAATTAATAATTTTTTTACAGCCACAAAGCAGACATTTGTTGAATAACTATTTCATACAAGCAGTGCTTTTTACATTTTTTTTAGCAGTTGTCTGTTCTTTGACTTACTTGAGTTAGAAGAAATAGGAGTACACAGCAATAGTTCTGTTACTCTGTTACAGTAGCCATTCCCTATCCCATTCACAGATTAATACTTTTATTTTGCTGGGCTGCTGCTTCTGGCAACGAAATGTGGGGGGCTTGGAGGAGGAACTTGTGCTTGTGGTTTGTGGACTTATTGCTGCAGAATCTTACTTGTAGTTCTCCTAAACAAGCGTGGAATAGCTGTCATTCTGCTGGAACCACCAGCTCTCAGAGATTTGAAGGTGAAGATGATCAGTTTCTCTGAAAAAAAGTTTGGGTGGTTTTGTTTAGTATGGGTTTTTTTTTTCCCTTATGAAGTGCCCCAGAGTGTCTGCAGAGGCTGTACAGGTCCTGCAAGAATCTGCTTCATCCTCTTGGTGTGGGTGTTATCCTCATCTCCAGTGGTCTGCTGACTGATGGAGTGGTCCTGTTTAGCTCCGGTGTTCTTCAGTGCTCTCTGTCAATGGCTGCAAGCTCTATTACAGTATTTATAAATCTGACTCCCAACTAATCTGGCCTTCAAGAAATACTTCAGCCCTTCTATTATTAATTATTTAGATAATGCTAAGTGTGTGCTAGACAGTTTTCAAAGTGCAGAGAAAAGTCTTTTGTTGGCCCTACACTCTGTAACATCTTAAGAATGTAAAGACAAAGAGTGAAGAAAAAGCTGTTACGTAGCAGCTGGGTACTTCAAGTGTTTGAATTTCATGCTCTTGCAACATCTATCTGATCAAATTATAAAGGACAAAGAAAATGGCTGAGGCAGATGTACAGAAGGAGGAACAAAGGTATTTCAGCGCTTCTCTGCTTGAGTGGCAATGAGATTGGTCAATAAAAAAGAAAGTAGCACAAACAAGCATGTGTCATTAAAATGTGTTTTCAAGTCTCAGCAACAGTGCTCTGGGACTTAGGTTTTTATAATGGATTTCATTCCACAGTTTGTGAACTTGTGTGGCTTGTTTGAAAGAACCTTCAATACTGTAATCTGCCTTTATAGATGTTGGATATAGTTTTTTCAAGTTCACTTGTTCTAGTTACAGCTCTAGCATGCCAGATTTGTTGATTAAATTTAGTAATACAGACTTAGTATATGACCTATTTATTTCAAAGGTTTAGTTATAACATAGACATTAAAAAGTTTTCATTTTCCACAGCTAGTGACTAATTACAGTGAATTTAAAAAGTGCAACCCTGCCCTCTACTGTACACTTGTGAGGAAACAAGAAATAAGCTTGTGTAACTTGTGTTTGAACTTTCTGCATGTGTTTATATACTGTTCTGTAGAAACATGAATGTTTATAAACCTAAAATGGACAACTGTAATTTTAATTATAAGTTCAATTCAGCAAAGGGTTTGTATAATAACCTTTTATGCCCACTTTGCTAACATATCAATGATGGATTTTTTTTTATATATATATTTTTTAAATTATCCGTTACCAGTGCAAGGAAGTATTGCTATCCCCAGGGATATTTTTGTTGTTAATTCACAAACAACTGATTTTGTCTCTTTTCTTATGAGCTGTTTTTCATCCCATTCTTGATATATATAGTAATTTCTTTTGCCTGTGTTTTTTTTTTCCCCTCTACAAGCACGCCTTTCATATAATGATTGAGGTAAGATGCATTGATATTTGTTCATGGTTATGGAACTTTCTGTGGACATGTAAGAAGTTGTTTTGGTATTAATTACTTTTTTCACCCCCCCAGTGTTTTGGAGAAGAAATTTGTAAGCATGCATGGTTTAAAAACAGATTTAGTCTGCTGTTCATAGCTTTCTTAAAATTTACTGTCGTTTCTCAGGCTATAAAGTTAAACACCTTCAGGGACTGATAATGAAACACACGAGGCGTAGTCAGTTTGTGGTTCTTCAGCTACCCCCTTGTGCCTTTGTGTCACTTCCACCCTAGTGCCACTTCATATGAGTGGCGGTGAGGGCTCCACTGGGCCAGCATGTGCTGATAACCTCAGTCTTGGGCTGTGGGAGTAGTTCACCCAGTACAAACTGCACACCCCATTGTGGTAGGCTACCCTGAAAGTACATGGTGCATCCTGCCCACTCCTGTCCTGTCTTTGGGTGTCTCTTGTCATCTCCCACCTGTGAAATGCCAATAGCTGTTTGAGATGTGTGGTCTTTGTGTTGTGATTTGAGCGATGTGATGTTTTTGTTTGTGATTCAGGAGCTTGAAGGAATAATAGATTATCTGAAGAAAAATACTCTTTTCACTATTAAGTCCCTACTTCGTCTTTCTCACTGCCCAGAAGTTATTTTTACTTGTGTTAAACTACTGATACTTCATGTGAAAATGCAAGTAACTGAAAACTGTTCATTCAGAAATCTGGTCATTATTGCTAGGCCTTTAAATTGAATATTGAAAAAGTTGAGATTTGAGTTGTAATATGAATGCTCAGTTTCCACTGTCTCTAGTTCTCTAATAGCTGTAATGCCTTGTAACTTAGAAGAAAAATAGAATGGAAATGGTATTTTCCTGAGTATCTTGCATCTGTAAAGAGTTAGCAGAGTTCCTTCTGTTCGTATTACTGTTTTTCTTCAGTTGGCATAATTTCGGTTAGGGAGGAAGCTGAAGTATCTTCGCTACAAGTAACTACTTTGTTTATATTACTTTAAGGAATATAAATGTTTGCAATATGTGAGAAAAGAGAGAATTTTTTGGAGCGAAGAAAGAGAAAAATTGATGCTATTTAAAAGAAATGTAATTTGATACCAATTGTAGTAAATTTTAGAATAACTACAAAATTTAAGAATTCTGACTCCTTTTACAGTATTTGAATCTTAACTTTACAGATCAGCTGGTGAAAATGAACCAGACCCAAACTAGAAAGGGAGAAAGCAACCAAGATAGTCATCAGACTGTTTCAGTGAGAACTTTTCGACCCTGTTCTCTTTTAGTACCTAAGTGGGCTGACAAGAAAGCTGGAGACTTTTTTACAAGGGCCTGTAGGGATAGGACAGGGGGGAATGGCTTTAAACCAGTAAGTGTTTCACAGTATAAGCTGTAAAGTAAATATAACCAAGGAGAAACACTGCACCATTTAACAAAACTTGCATGTGGTCAGCAATTTTGAGAACTTGTTTATATTTTGGAGCCAGGAAAGGGAAATGTGTCAGTGTGCAACCCTGTTTGGCTAATTGATCTTTTTTTTTCCCCTTTGTTGTACATGGTGAGTCACCTGATTCAGTTGCCATATGAAAGACATAACTGGAGATAAGCCCAAGTGCTGACAGACTGTGTTGGGGCAGGTCCTTAAACAATCTGTTTAGTTGGTCATATTTGGAAGGGATTTGTAGTTTCATGTTTGTTAAGCTTTTCTTTGATCTCAAGAACTATTCTTGAAGGCACTGAAGGAAACCTATTTCTGTAAGTTACCATTTTTTCATGAATGTATTTTCTCTCTGTTTTTTTTCTGGTATGACTAGCTTGCACTACCTGGCAGCTGACTGCAATTCCCAGCTATAAAAATCAGAACCAAAAAGTCTTGTTAGGGACTTGAAAACCTTGGAGTGTACAACATAACTACATGTCCATGATTTTGAGATAACATGCAACCCAAACTTATGATGTTAATGATTGATGGCATTGAGCTATAGGAAGAGTAAAGCTTAGTTGCCCGAGTAGAATGCATCATATGACTTTGTCAGTTGAAATACTTTTTGCTGACATAGCTGCTTCTCATTTTCCCCTGGCAGTAGATGATTATGTGGCAGGAGTATTCCTGCTCCTGCTGCCTTTGTGAACTGCCCTGGAGTTAGGACAGTGGCTTTGAGAAGGTATAGTGGGGTCAGAGATGGGCCAATGGCTCGCTGCTCCCAAAAGAGGGAGCCTCTCTTCCCTCTGCCTTGCAGTACTTTTTGCCTTAACCTGGATGTTGCAAACTGGTTCATTTTGCCAAACTACCTGAAAGCTAACCTGATTTTAAAAACAAGAACCAAAACAAACAAAAAAACACAAACAAAAAAACCACCCCAAACAAACAGAAAAAAACACACACAAAACCACAAAAATAAACCCCAAAAAAGAAAAGCTTTCTGGCTGTATAGTGTATCACCTTGATTTGTGGTATGGTCAAACCAGTGCCAGAATTGGTCCAAGGAAAGGGACAGGGAAGGTTCAGGAGTGGAAAATTGAGTGCTGATTTTTTGACAGCTGTGACGAGCTGTTAGACTAATACATCCATATTATATCTATACTCACATTATATCATCATCCTTGGCACCACAGATGATTTTAAAAAGCCATACAAAAATAATTATGCCTATGGCATGTTTAACATTTTTGCTTAGAAGTAGAGCAAGTTGAAAATATTGCGAAGGAATGTTGCTGTACAAAAATAGTACCTGTAGATTTAGAGTAAATACCTGTTGATTTTAACAAAGTTGTTAAAATAATGAACTGGAAAACTATTCTTTTTATTTATGTTAACAGAAGGCAATTGCACTTTCCATTTTAAATCTGGGTTTGTTTTAGTTTATGTGTGTGGGTGTGTATTTCTGCTTCATAAGCACACCAAAAGTTCTGACTTCATAGAAATGTTTCAGCGCGAAAGGGAAATGTGCAGGGAACCACAGGAGATTGCTGTATAAGGTAGTGGGAAAATACTTTGAAATGCCAGCATTTTTTGGAAAAGAAGAAATTCAGGTATATGAAAAGTATCATGGTCTAATGTGAAAGTAAAAAGCACCAGTTATCGCTGGCCACTTCTTATTGAGAAGTTAGGGCCTTCTCTCATAATAGATGCTGCCATTTTTTTCATCAGATATTTGAGAACTAGTAAGTTATCATTTTCTTGATTGTCAAGAAAAAAATCATCTAGTGTGCTTCAAAATGTCAGCAGATTTATTTTGGTGGAAGGTATAGAAAGGAAGGGAGATTCTCGCTACTGAAGCAAAGTGAGATTTGGGGTTACTTCCCGTAAATTGTTCTCTCAATTTAGGCAGGTTGCTAGGTTCAGAACTTTAAAAGCTTGTTTAATTAACTGATGTTAAATCCCCAGATGGGGCACAGTGCTCAGGATTCTTTAAAATAACAGTTAAGAGTTAGTCAGCTTTTGTGAGTAGATTTGGGCATTTTGTTTCCAGTTTCACTTGGAACTGTAACTATTACAAATTAAGGACAGTGATTTCCCTGGTGCCTGGAATATTCATATAAAGGGCTTTGGCACTGAATGAAAGTCAGTGTGGGAGGGAAGACTTAACTCTGAAACTTCATTTTCTGTATTTTTGCTTGTCCACTTTAAACCCAACAATTTTGATGTAACAAATTTAAGCATCTGTCACTGTCACATTTGCAAAAGGATTTCATATTTGTTTGAAGGTAGTATTGTAATGTGTCTTTTAATTTGAATTTAAAACATTATAGTTTCTTTTACAGTTACTAATTTGTGGAATTAGGTTACAGCTTCTTTAAATTGCTGTAACTCTGTCTCTTCTCAAAGCTTGTTATTAAGGGTGTATTTGTTGCTTAATAAGAAGCAAGAGAATGGTTATTTTGTGCCTGCACTTAAACTACTCAAAATTCTGTGTTCAATACAGAAGCACTTGTCTCCATTCTCGAAATAGTAGGGTATACTTAAAACCACAATTCTTCAGAAAATGTGTCTTCTAACATGCACAAGATTTTTTGTTGTTCACTCAAGTGCTCTAATACTTAACTTTAGAGTACTCTCATTTGTTTTGTAGAAGCAGCTCCTCCAGTGTTTTTCATTCTTTCTCTTTAAACCAGTATTACAGCTGGGACTGCTTTGGGAAAAAGTTGAGAAGTCAAACATATGTTTTGGAGACTTTTTTGAACAGTAGACTTTCGGGGTTTTTTTAATTGTATTTTGCAGTGTGGGTATCACTTAAAAGCAACACCTAACTTTCATTTGTATGTTTGTTTCTTTCATATGCGGTACTGAGTTGTGGTGCAGTTTTCTAGTCTCCATAGTCCTGCACTGCCAGTTAAAGCAGCCATTCATCCTCTTCCCATCTGTGTGATCTAGCAGTGTGTTCCTAGGCTATCACCCCTTCCACTGACATCGACAGTTCTCTGTAGGAGTTTAGACTGAAGAACACACTGGTTTAAACTTATCTGGGGGACTGCAAAAGGAAGGTGGAGCTGTGTCTTATGTTGACAGTGTTGGTAATTCTGCTTGGTGACCACTATACACCAGAACTTGACTTACTTTCATGCAAAAAACAGAGATCATACAGAAGACAATCATGTTCTTTGCATAGGGCGACATTCTTCCATGCAAAAGCATTTGAATATGGGTCTGATGCGTTTGTTCGTGGTAGGGAAGAAGCTTACATAAGTGCAACTAATCCACCATGAACGGTTGGAGAAAAAAGGACAGCCCAGACAGAAGCATGTCTTTGGCAACAAAGTTAAAAAATCCACTTGTTATAGTCAGATGGTGTGTATGGTACAGAATATGTAAGAGTTGTATAAAATACAAAATACAGGGTATTCCTTAAGCTTTCACATTTTCTTTCCCAGAAAGGGAAATTGTTCAGATCTGAAGTAATATTGATTGTTATATGGATAGCTGCATGGAAGCTCTGTCTTGCTTGCAATTGTGCTTCCTAGCCTGTGCTGTCATATTTGAAAGCAACTGTTGGGCTGGCCCCTCAATAGAGTACAAACACTGTGAGATATGACAAGGTAATCTCTTAAATTTAATTCTAGTTCTGTTTCTGGGGTTCAGCCAAGTACTTGCGTTTCAATAAGTTATCAGCTGTCTACATTTGCAAAAGTTGGGATCAGTCAAAATGGATTGGTAGGTTGAAGCGTTGGTGCTGTCATTCTTCACACCGCCATTAGTGTGGCTTGGAGGGCTGACTGGAGGTTATGATAGTTGTTTTCCTGTGCCAGATGCCTGC
Source organism: Psittacus erithacus (assembly GCA_009867235.2). NCBI lineage: Eukaryota > Metazoa > Chordata > Aves > Psittaciformes > Psittacidae > Psittacus > Psittacus erithacus. The sequence goes on along the minus strand of WYDI02023562.1, from coordinate 20,206 downwards.
TCTATGCATGTAGTTCAGTGGTTCCTGAGTCAAAAAATAAGTTAGTGATGTACTGGATGGAGGACCTTGTAGCAGCATGGCCTGCCCTCATCTTGGTTTGCAACCTCATGTCTCCCATAAACAGTGGAATTACTGAATTAAAGAGCTCTGCTGGTATCAGCTCAGATGGCTTGTAAGAACTCAACCAGTATGTGATCACTGCAGACAGCGAGGGGGATACACTCCAGCTCTGCGCTGCTGGCCCCATACAGTCTGCTGATTGATGTGGACCTCATCTACTTCCCAGATGATGTCTGAGGGGTGCAGAGTCAGTCACTCAGAAATGGAGTTAATGGCTTTGTAGAGTCAAGTCACTCGGTCATTGAACTGAGGGTTTGAAAGAATCATATGTATGTCCAATAAACAAACAAACCAACCAAGCCTTAAATGTATCAAAGGTGCTTATTTTGATTCTCTTGAAAAAAGTAACGAGTAAAGCTTGATTATCTTTTTTCCTTCATTTCTGCTCTGCTTTTACACGTGGTTAGATTTATACTGCAACTGTTGGTATGCTGTCACTTGCACATTAATTCTGAGCATGTTTTACAATTTCATTTTACTTTCCTGCAGAGAACGGCTGCTGGGTTGTTTCTGGTTTGTTTTGAGATAATTTGATGTAAGGGGGGTTGGATACATAATACAAATCTCTTGCAGTTTACAAGCATTTATTTTTAGGGCCGTCATCATAGATAGCACATATAACAACTAAATTCATTAATGGGTTTAACCTGATTTCAGGATCCTGGACCACCACCACCTTCACCATTGATGGGTTTGAAGCCATTGCAATTGCTAGAGATCAAAGCTAGGGGAAGATTTGGTTGCGTATGGAAAGCTCAACTACTAAATGAGTATGTTGCTGTCAAAATATTCCCTATTCAGGTAAGCAGAAGTTCTTAATGTTCGGTGTTGCTTGTAACATCGTAATGTTAAACACAATAATTGAAATATTTACTTCCTAGCAAGTACCCTCTAAAAGCTATGTTTAGAATAGATTTTGCTCATAATTTTCAGGTCCAGTCTAGTTAAAGAACACAAAGTGATCATACACAATTATATTAGGATAGATTTTAAATTAATTAAAAATACCCACTGCTGTTTGAGCTGAAGAAATGTGCTTGTGTTTTCTGATGGTTAACCAAGTGTGACTTGCTGAATAAATACATCTGCAGTTTCTTATCCTTCTAGGAGAAAAGGCATGTATTTATGCTGGTTTCGGCCATCAGCACAGCATAAGCTATATCTGAGACTTTCTTACCTTTAATTCCAGAAAACCTGTTTCTAATTCTTTATGGGGTCTTATAGATTAATAAAATACAAAAATTGAGCTATGCTCTTAAGACGAAAAGTATTGTAATGATTTGCCTTATGTAGGCTCCAGTCCTGATCTACAGATTTCTATGTTTCCATGGTTCGTACATGTGATAGCTAAGGTTGTTTTCAGCAGCCAACGATTTGTTTACAACAAATTAAGTTTTTTCAGACAATTTTCCACTAGATGTGAATATGTAATACATGTTAAGACAGTTTTTCATCATTTCTTTATATGTTAGATCTAGTTTGTAGTGTAAATAGTTATTAGTCTAAACACTTGTAATTTTTAATGTTAATACCATACACTATGCTTGCTTTATTTGCCCTGTAAATCCTGTCTTTTCCCCTCCCAGAAAAAGGTTTTAGTTATTTTGACAGGTCACTTACAAATGCATGGTAAATTGTAGGTGGTAACGTCTGTCAGGGAAAGTACCTCAAGTACCTTTTGTACTCATTATTGTGGTATTAATGTGGTTTGTGTTCTTTGTTTAAAGGACAAACAGTCATGGCAGAATGAATATGAAATTTACAGTTTACCTGGGATGAAACATGACAATATTTTGCAGTTCATTGGTGCAGAGAAGCGAGGCACTAGCATTGATGTTGATCTCTGGTTAATTACAGCATTTCATGAGAAGGTATGTTTAGTTCTCAGCATAGCTCTTTTATTTTATACTTATGGCAGAGGAAGAACAGCCTTAGAAATTTCTTACAAATGTGAACTTGAGACAGTTAAGAAATAAAATTTAAAATAGTTTTTGCTTACGCTTAGCTTGTCTCTTTTCATTGGCTATGAGGAGATGCTGGATTTAAGAGGAGATGTTGTCGAAGCAAAAAATCATTCTATTTTTTTGCTTTTTAGGACATGTGTTTTTTAATATCTCCCATCTAAACATGTATAAATTCAATAAACTGCATCTTGCAGAAACTTGTTTTTTTATTTTTGTTTTACTTGTGTTAGTTGATTTGAACCTGTAAGAGTAAAGTAATATGTATCCATTCTATCGTTATAACCATGGTAAGAAACATTAATATATGTAGTAAGAATATGTTCACTGTTTTATTTTAGCCACTTAGATTTTTTTTTAAATGCATATAACTGTCACAGAGATTTAAGTACAAAAAGAGGAGGGAAGGCAAAACACCCTAACTTAAACTTCGCAGTGGCACAGCAGGGAGGCTTTAGGAAGATGTTACCTGTAACAGATTTGAGAAAATAGGGACATTTCAATGCATTAAGGTTAGGTCATAGATCATATTTCTAGTACTGAATGTTAAATTCTTCATCCTGTCATTTTTGTCCCACTTATGCTTCTGCTCTGATAATTTAGAAGACTAGAACTGTGCAACTGTTTACATTTTTTGACAGATCTCCATGATAAGTAGATAATATCAAACTAATTTGCCTTTCTGAAAGGATATTGCTATTTTTGGGTTTTTTTTTTTCTTTAAGAGTTCAAAAAAAACCTCTGTTTCTGTTGGAAAGATGGTATCTGAGATGACTGATGGAAAATAGGATTTTCAATTTTATTTTTGAAGTATAGCCTCTACACTTTGACAGCTCTTTGTTCATTTTTCCCTTTTGGCTTTTCACACAGCAATATGTGACACAGTGACATCTCACAATCTGGGTAATATGTAAATCTGTGAAAACGTGTGTATAGAGTGTGCTATAGAAGTGACTTTGAAGAGAAGAGCTTTACGTTGAATAAATTTTACTTTATATTATCTCTTTATATTTATTCAGAGCATATGTTTAACTCTGAAACTATGTTGTGAAACTGGAGTTTACTGTTGTTGGTCCACAAGAAAAGACAGGCTGTTAAAGCTCCTAAACAGTGGTTGTACACAGTCCAGTAAGATTCTTGAAGGTGAATCTAACCTGTAATTTCCTGTTCCTGGAAGGTGATAGATCGTGCTTGTGAAAACAGGGTTCTCTTTATAAAGAGTTTAAATGTCTAAAGTCTAGCTCCCATTTCTGGCACAGCTAAGTGCAGTTCATTGTTAAGTGTGCCACTGTACTTCAGTTCACTGAACTTTTTGCTTGTAGAGGTACCTTGATTCTATTCATGGACTAGAGACAATGCAAAGGTTATTTTTTTGTTGTTTGAACTAGCAGTTGTTTGTGCATGTACGTGTATAATTACATGGTCTATCAGAAAACAGAGGAAGGCAGCCAGGTGCATTGTGTTTCTCAATGATGGAGGCCAACTAAAATTTTTGTTTATGAGTAGATGAGAATGAAATTGGTCCTGTAATTGTTCATATTCCATTTTTGCTGTTTTTTCCTATGCAGGGTTCATTAACAGACTTTCTCAAGGCTAACGTGGTTTCTTGGAATGAGCTCTGTCACATAGCTCAAACTATGGCTAGAGGGTTGGCTTATCTTCATGAGGATATACCAGGTCTAAAAGATGGACATAAGCCTGCCATCTCACATAGGTATAGTATATGTAAAATGTAGAAGGTGATTGTTAGTATTCAACTTTGAGCTAAAGGATATGAAACATGGATAGAGAGGAAGTATTTAAATGATTATTCTCTTGATACTTCCTTCCAGAATTGTTGAGAGCCTCATAAAAAAAATCTGCTCAGCCTAAATAGAAATCTAGCTGATGGTTTATAGACCTTGATGTGGTGTTTGTGATAATGTCACAATTTTATTTTCTATACAGTTAATTAAGAACCCTATGTGGTATATGAAATAATTAGCATTATAGCTATCTGAAACAACTTAAACACTTAACATACATAACTTTAGGTGGGACTGAATGTTTCAAACAGAAAGTGTTACTGTAAGCAGTGTTATGCCTATTGTTGAGTGTTATTGCTGGTTTTTTTTTTTTAAATGAGGTAAATATTGAACAGTATTAATAGAAGTAGAGAGCTGAAGTGATAGTGGTAGCCAAAGTGAAAAGATGGAGATACAGAGCAAGAGAAATACAGATTCTGCAGAATTTGTAATGTCATGGCAAAACTGCTTGACTGATGGTAGAAGGAGTGGGGGGGAGAGGTGTAAAGGGAGAGGGAATGGTACACACAGGACAGATGGGAATCTGTCCATTACCTTTTCTTTCTGCAGGAGATAATGAATCTCCTTGTTAGAAACAATGAAGGTTCATTTTTTTTCCTAAGTGTTTGTCTCGTGTTATTTAAACAAACAAAATGTAGTTGTAATTGAAGCCTGCAGTAACTCTTTATTCTGTTTCTGTTCCATAACATGCTTATAAATCTGTGTGTATTTTAAGCATAAAGTGATAGTTGCTGTCTCATATATTTCCATAAGAATAAAGTTGTGCAAGTGTACTCCTAGGTTTTATTGTTATTCTTTTGTTGTTTAAATGGTATGCTTATTTATAACTTTATTACCTTTTGCATTATAATGTTTTGGGGTTTATTGGTTTACTTTTTTCTTAGAGCTTTATGTATTTCATGTTCTAGATCTCAGGTTTTATTTTTTTTTTTCCGTTAACTTGAAAGGGACATCAAAAGCAAGAATGTGCTGCTGAAAAATAATCTTACAGCTTGTATTGCTGATTTTGGTCTAGCTTTAAAGTTTGAGGCTGGAAAATCTGCAGGGGATACACATGGACAGGTAAACACTGATTTATTTGCATAAATGTTACAACTGTTAACTGCATGTGAATGGAAATCAATAGTTTAGGTGTTCTTCATGCACAGGATACTGTATCGTCAACCCTGTCTTTGACCGTTAAGGAGCCTGGTGATTTATGTTTTCTTCTCACAAGCTACAGATGAAACAGTTTAGATAATTGCAGATCACAGCCCCATCTTATTACACTGCCTCTGTCTCTCCCCTTGTTTTGATTCTTACTAGAGGATTTGATCTATTTGCTATGTTTTATTAATTGTTCTGAGACATCATTTAGAAACTGAGGAATGATGCTGGCAGCCAGTTTCCAACTTTCTGACCTAGCAACAGTCACTTTCCTAAAATGACAACAGTACTAATCAAGCACTGGTTGTGCCGCAGGAAGCTGGTTTTGTACCATGTACTTTTAAAATAACAAACTTGAGCTTAGAGCATTATAGTTTCTGGAAAACTAAGTATGTTTAATTTTAGGCAGAAGGCCACAGTTCATTGTTGAGTGACAAAAACGAAAGCCATACAGTAAGATTATAAAACCTCAGTAAAACTGCTGCAGAGAAACATACCTATTACTGTGAAGGTTTAAATAGTGAAGAAAATCCTGTTCTGGCACCAGACAAGTTCTGATTTATTTGGAGGACATAATTTCATCATTGACTGTAGTCACAAAGAATGGATATCCCCAAAGTTTTCATTTAATAGCCAGTTTTGTGCAAGTGACTTCATGCAGCTTTCTCAGTATAAATTGCACTCTGCTAGCTAGTTTTCCTTTTCCTTTTGTTACTGCTCCTGTCACAGGGAGAAACATAAGCACATTTCATATCCTTATGACATGAAAAAATAAGACTAGTTGCCTTCCTGTAATCTGAAAAATCAGAGAGTCATAGAATGGTTTGGGTTAGAAGGGCCCGTTAAAGGTTGTCTAGCCCAGCCTGCCTGCAATAAGAAAGAACATCTTGAAGTAGATCAACTATGGAACAGCTGTGGCAAATATGTTGAATTGTTACACAGATATACTATTTTTAAATCTATTCAGATTTTCCTGCTTCATATCCTTTATAGGGCCCATTCTATATGATTCTTTCTGATTTCTTTTACCGACACTTGGATATAAGAATACAAGAAACTGCCAAGATTTAGCCCTAAGCAAGGATAACCATGGCTGTTTTCTAATCTTTGACCAAAAAATGGTACTTGTCTCCAGCATTATTACAACAGCACTAGGTAGTGTGGTAATAGTGGTCTTGTTTGATTCTTGGTGTACAAGTTTTTGTGCTTTATTGTCTTTCAAGGTTGGTACACGAAGGTATATGGCTCCTGAGGTACTCGAAGGTGCTATAAACTTCCAAAGGGATGCGTTTTTGAGAATAGACATGTATGCCATGGGATTAGTTCTCTGGGAATTGGCATCACGCTGTACTGCCTCAGATGGTAAGGAACATACTCAATTTGTATAAATGTTTCATATAATTTGTGAGAGGTATATTTAAAGCAGGAAACTGGCAGATGGATTAGATGTATGTAATAAAATTTCATAAGGGTGGTAGGTTTGTGGGAAATGAATGCAACACCAACATCATGTAATCACTTCATGATTTAGTCTCTTCAGTACTTGGTGTCCCTTGATACATGGATACCTGTTGCATTTCTCCAGCTTGTCATGGTAAGGGAGAGGGAGATTTACTGTGGAATGCCCAACATAATATGTTTGATTTCTTACAAGTTCAGCCTGACAGTTTCAGTGCCTGTCAGTTTATTTAAAGGCATTGCTTCTTTTCATAAACAAAAGCTCAGATGAGATTAACCTTAGTAACAGAGATATCCCACCAGCACCTGCTGAGAAACTTATGTCTCCTGATGTATATCTTAGTGTCTGGAGAACAACCTGCCTCTTAGTGCTGCCCGTGGAAGATAGGCGTAAACACTTCCTAATGTCAAAGATTGTCAGTGAGGGAATTACAAGGCATAAAGACATGAAGACTTTTTCATAGGTTGACATATATTTTCTTGCAGAGAGCATTGATGAGGTTAACCATTTTCTAGCTGCTCATCAGCATATGCAAGATTCCCCCTTGGCCCTTCATCAGAGGAAACTGCTCCTCAGTGCATCAGGAGGTCAGCTGTCAGGAGCAGGATATAGAAAAGCTGCTGTGTCTGGTTTAACCATAGGTGCCTGAGTGAGCCTGTTCCATGTAGGTTCAGAGCTTCCCTGCCCTCCCTTTGTCTTCATTGTCACTGATGTAACATTGGTTTGCCTCATATGAATGTCAGAACTTCTCAATAATTGTCAATAGCTTAAAGATTGAAAATACAGCAAAGTCTGACAAATCCACGGCTGATACTTGTTAGCTATGGGTCCATCACAGGTGTTTTTCTCATAAAGCAGACTGTTGGATCCAGGTTTTGAGCTACCAAGAAAAGAAACCCTTTTCAAACATGCATAGTCTTTAAATTTTGTGAATGGAAATATCATTTTTGGGTACCCAGAATAAGTCAGGGTTAATCAAGAACAAGATAAAAGACAGGGCTCAAAGCCATTTTTTGTTTGGGAGAAAGTTGCATTTTCAGTACGATCTGAAGCAGCTAAATTCAGCTAAGGAAGGTGACTGACTCAGTCAGGCTAGCGAGACAAGCTTGTGATGGTTGTCATAAGCTCTTCTGCTGGAGCCCAGGGTAGCTGACAGCTATCTGTGTGAAAATCCAAGATAGGTTGGAGATCTCAGCAGATTGGCGCATGGCCACACTGTGTTTTTCTGCTCCAAGCAGTGCATTTCTACTTCAGGCATTTCCTTGTGGAGTAGAAGCCCCTGGGGAAATTTTACTCTTTTAAAAATGTTAACCTGTTTACTAACAGGATTGACACAATCTTGCACACATCTCTGAGGCTTCCCCACATTCTTTATTGATTTTTCATGTGCTGTAAAACATAGGTACATACCTCCTACTAGAGATGTGTCATAGAGGTCTCTGGTATTGTGGTTACTACTCCAGAAGGTAAAGGAGACCGCAGTGAAGGAGAGCAGCCTTCCTGAAACACAGCCTAGTGTAGCTCTGCAATCACAGCTGCCATTTTCACTCTGCAAATGTGTTTGTTTGGGGTTTGTTGTCTTTTTCAGAAGGTGCCTGGTTTGTTTTGCTGGCCTTATCCATAGTGCGCATTCATTTCTTATCTCTTCCCCTTTCCTTTTTTTTTCAGACATTTATCTGAGTGCATAAAATCTTTATTACAGTGACCTATAATTATGTAACTTACCATTCAGCCTGTAAACCTCTCATTCAGTTAATGATGACCATTAGGCTTAGCTTTCAACAAGAGTTGTTACTTCCCGGCCTGTGTGGATTGAAGGAGGCGGCAGCATGCTTCTTTTGCAGAGGGATGCAGCAGTTGCTGTTGCAAACTTGTCTTTTGTAGCATCTGTGGTGTTGCTGACACTCAAAAGCAGCGATTGGGTGCTTGCTTGGCAATGAGACTCCGCGGGAGCCCGCGCTTGAATGAGGGACGAAGATGTCTCTTCCCCCGGCTGGGATTTGTAGGTAGAGGTGGGGGAGAAGCCGAGGATCCGAGAGCCCCCCCCCGCCCGTGTGCTTCCAGGATTTCAGCTGCAGGGGAGCCGGGCCGGGAGCTGCACTCGGCTGCCACACGCCGGGGAGCAGAGGCTGGTGGCTCCTGAAAATGCCGCTGCGCTTGCTTAGGATCTTAGTCACTGCTTGCTGCTAACCTGCCACAGGATGAGCCTTGAATGTCAGTGGGAAGCAAACTGCTCCTAAAGAGGCTCACTGTGGACTGCACTGCTTGGATATCAGGGGTTTTTTTTAAGCAAAATTTGTGTTAAATTCTTTTTCTTTTTTATCTTTAGGCCCAGTAGATGAGTACATGTTGCCATTTGAGGAGGAAATTGGCCAGCATCCCTCCCTCGAAGACATGCAGGAAGTTGTAGTTCATAAAAAGAAGAGACCTGTTTTAAGAGAATGCTGGCAAAAACATGCTGTAAGTCGTTATACAACCACATTCTGCAGTATTCTGTCAGGATTTGAATTTCAAATTTTGTTAATCTGGTGTTCTGTTCATAATACTGCCTTTAAGGAAGAATGTAAGTTTAGTAATTCCAGTAAGAATTAAATGGACTGTATACTAGGGTGTTCTTAATCTTAAAATATTACGAGTGATTAGAGAATGATTTTTTTTTTTGCATTTTACTTATTTTTCACTATTTTGATGAAAGATTTTTGAGGGTTACTTTTGAATGCACAAGTTAGTGTATTTAAGAACTAATAGTCTTTGATTACTACAGGAATGCTATAAACTGAACACTGCTACGTAGGATAAGCAGTGTTGTGTGAGAAATACGAGAGATTAGTTAGGGAGGAATTGTATGCTTCCCAGGTCTGCTTCATGGCTAGAGACTTGCACTAACACCACTGCTGATTCCTAGCACTATTCAAGGAGGGCAGGAGGAATGTGAAGCTGTTGGAGCAAGTCCAGAGGAAGCCACGAAGATGCTCCAAGGGCTGGAGCACCTCTCCTATGGAGACAGGCTGAGAGAGCTGGGCTTGTTTAGCCTGGAGAAGAGAAGGGTCCAGGGAGACCTTAGGGCAGCTTCCAGTACTGGAAGGGGGAGACAAGAAAGCTGGAGAAGGAGTGGTTTAAATTCAATATGAGGAAGAAGTTCTTCACTGTGAGGGTGGTGAGGCACTGGCACAGGTTATCCAGAGAAGCTGTGGCTGCCCCATCCCTGGCAGTGTTCAAGGCTAGGTTGGCCGGGGCTTTGAGCAGCCTGGTCTAGTGGAAGATGTCCCTGCCCATGGCAGATGGTTGGAACTGGATGAGCTTTAAAGTCCCTTCCAACCCAAACCATTCTGTGATTCTATGGAAATGCAGTTTTCTATTAAATTGCTAGATTCTGATCACTTCTTAAAACTTGCTGCTGTGTATACCATTCTTTTTTTATTTTGCTTTGCCCGCAGGGAATGGCAATGCTTTGTGAAACCATAGAGGAATGCTGGGATCATGATGCGGAAGCCAGGTTGTCAGCGGGCTGCGTAGAAGAACGTATTATTCAGATGCAAAAATTAACTAACATTATAACAACAGAGGATATTGTGACTGTGGTCACGATGGTGACAAATGTTGACTTTCCTCCCAAAGAATCCAGTCTATGATAGATAGTTGCACTGGTCATGGAACTGACCACCGGACTCTTCACTGGAGCTGCTAAAGCTAAGGGGACTGCTGGCGTCATTACTGTTTGCCACGTGAGAAGAATGGTAAGTCTCTCTGGAACAGCATTAAGAGGTGTTTTTCCTTTATTTTCCCCTTCCTCCTCCCAAACACGGATCCCTGAGACTTTCTGCATTCCCTGTCTACACCTGAAGGACACGTGACTGAGAAACGGTGACATGCGATTAAGGAACTTACATGAAGAATACAGACCTGTTCTGGCTAATCAAGCATTTTAAAAACTGACGCTCGATTTCTTAATACCTGTCAGAAGAGACTAATTCCTTAAATGAACTACTGTTATTTTTTTTAAATCAAACATTTCATTTCAGATTTAAAAAAAAAAAGGGTAACTTGTTTTTATTGCATTTGCCGTTGTTTATAAAAATGACTATTGTAATGCGACTATGACACAGCTTGTGAATGTTTAGTGTGCTGCTGTTCTGTGTATATAAACAAAAGTAATCAAGTGGGTTATAGTAAAGAGGCTTCCAAGTATTACTTAACCTCCCTCAACAAGGTATACCTCAGTTCCACCTCTGCTAAATTATGAGATTGACAACACTAACAAAATTTGAATAAATCGATCCGTGTTTTGTAAATGATGTATTGCAAATTCACTGTGTTATTTAAAAAGGGTAAGCTATGCTTCGTGCCGATAGTAAATGGCCATTCCTAAAGCAGTGTTTTAGCCTTTCCTTGTACTAGCTTGTTGTGTATAAAAAAAAAAAAAAAGTGCTGTTTATTGAAACAAAATTTTCCTTCCTCTTTTAGTTTAAAGCTTTTCTCTTACCTCCGCTTCCCAGAGTATCTCATGCATTTATTTAACTGAATACTATTTAGGTTTGCTGTGTCTGAGGAATATTTGAGAAGTTAAGCATGACTTTTTAATTTTCTGTGAGCTGTGACACTGGAAAGCTCTGAATTCTTGTTCTTTTTTTAAAAAAGTCTTTTTCTTATTTATGTTTGTGACAAGGTCTGCATAGCGTGTTTTTTGTTTCACTAAACAGTATGCAGTGGGTTCTGTATCGCTGTTTCAGGATCACCTCAGGAAGGTCAGTTACCCCAAATTCTTTACCCTCTGCTTTGAGATCTGCTTAACACTTGGTGCCATCTTATCAGTGAGACTCGATGTTCTTTGCAGGTGCAGGTTTGTCCTGGAGTCACGCAAAAAATGCTAGCCACAGGTTTCAGATTATGAATGCTTGCAAATTTCAGGGATAATTTAGCTATAACTTAAAATATACAGTGACTATTTAGAGGTAACGAATACCAGTGTCCATAGCATAGACTCTCAAAAACTGAGGAAAACCCAGTGAAATTGCTTTTACAACTCTTAACTTTCTTTTTGAGTTTAGGAAGTTGGGCCTTATTTAGATTGCAAAGTGACTGGTAGGTTGGTAGGTGCCAAAGTGCTTCTCAGAAGTTCTGTTTGACTACACTTATTTGATCCCTTACACAAACTTCCAAGCAAAATAAGCTTTCTAAATCTGTAGAGTGCAGAACCGACAAGAGCTGATAGTGTGCTGTGTGCTCCCTGAGTGTTTTGTTTGTACATTGTGTGTTCAGCGTCTTTTGAAAGAAGCTGCTAATGCTGCAGTGAGGAGCTCACTGGGAATGCTCTGTGAAAACTTATCCATGCAGCCACAGGTACTCTGTTTTACAAGCACACAAACTCACCTTCTAGGAACAGTAAGAAACTTTATGGAGGAACAGGACCTAGGGCAGTGTTGGCTGGTGGCAGGGAGGGGAGATGGGTGCAGCAGTGCCACCTGCCTGTGTGTGCAGTGCTGCCTGACTGGCCTGTGCTGTCCTGGAGCAGGGGAAATGTCCTCTGGTGCAACTTGGTGGTGCTCTGCTTGGCTATAAAAAGAAAGAAACCTAGTTTGTGGCCACTTCTTAGATTGATGCTTTCCTTTAGCTTCCATTTTTAATCCAGGGATGTTACTTTATGCACAGAGTAGGGGGTGAACATAGCTGCTGAGTTCTGAACAAGAACCCATTCATACATTGCTGGTGCTGCCAAGGAGTTGTAATCCCTTCACTAGCAAAACTGGAGTCAATGCAGATTGTTTAATAATGTGTTACTCAAAATCCAATGGAAAAATTGGTTGGGTATAAAACATGCATCATTGTGATGTCACCCCTCAAACTTCAGCAGCTGCAGGTACCTGCAACAGACACAGTGGAGACTGGGCTGTGTTCCCTCCCATGGCAAACAAGGCAGCAGGAGAACTGGGACAACTTGTCTTTGCATTTTAAAGCTGCCTTTGGTTCTCCCTAGTTAAATGCTGTGCTGCTCCCAGGTTCCTGGGTTTTAACAGTGTATTTCAGTGTCAATGTGAAAAGGGTGTTCATAGTGTAAATGCTTTTAACATGATTGGCAAAAATAATCCGTGTCCCCATAGCTGTTGTGTGCAGCCACTCGCACAGGAGCCCATGGCACTGTGCAGGTGTAGAAGGCAGGGTTTGGTAAGGCTGATGCCAGTGGTGTGTCTGCTGTGATATACCAGCAGCTGGTGGCCATTGTCCCTTGAGGTCCTGTGGCCATGAGGTCCTGAGGGTCACCAGGTCCTGGGGCTGGTGAGGAGCAGCTTGTCCCTTGTGCACAGCATTGAGCCACATCTCCTGAAACCCCAACCCAGACCTGCTGCCATGCTGGCCTACCCAGAAGCTTTAGCCCTACACAACTCCTCGTGTAACATTACAGGGCAAGATGCTTCTGTACTGCATCCTGCATGAATTTGTACTACAATGTTTCAGAGCAGAGCCCATGCCCCAGCTGTTGAAGTAGAGCTGTTGCTGGTGATGGTATTCCAAACTACACCTTGAGGACTGGAATCCACCACTGTGCTCCTGCCAGTTGAGATTTTAGAAGGTTGGTGTGGTTTTCAAATGCCAGTGTTGGGTGTGCTAACATTAAATCGTGACCAGTCACCAGCTGTCTCCTGGTCCAACTGGCATTTGACAGGACAGCCAGGGTTGCTAGTTTGCTCTTTCTCCAGCTTCTCTTTAACCTTTTTTAATGGATTTCCTTTCATTAGGAACACTTGGTACAAAGTGCAGAAAGCTGCAATATATGTTCCTGGGCAAAATGATTGACGTAGCATCGTTGATGGAACATCATTTACCTCAGATATTCAACCAGCAGTACTTCTTTTTGGGTTTGTTTTCTTTTTTGTTTTCCTTTTATTTTTTAATGCCGTTTCAGTCCATATACTATTCGTTACCTCTTGAGATTTTGGTAAGCAATTATTTTAACTTTACTCTTTGTATTTGTCAAGTGTTTTGGGCACAGGTTGTTGTACTACTGTCAAAAGGTGCTTGCTGTTTTTCTGCAAGTACTAAAAACAAACCAACCCCCCCTGCCCCTCAATAAAGTGATTGTTAAATATTGTACAAATAAAAATGTATACTCTTTCTCCCCCATTCCCCCAAAAAGTTAAAATAAAAAATGTGACTACTATGACTTGCATGTGCCTTTTCTCATTGTGGCACAGGGAGGACAGAGAGTACTTTTTGTGGCCAAAAGTAACACCCGAAGAGAATGGAAAAATCCCACAGTTAAAATGTGGCGGGAAAGTGAAGGCACAATCCACATCATCCCTGGCCTTGGAGATAACCACCCTCCTCTCTCGGGGGGGGCACTTCCCAGCTTAAGAGGTTTTAACCAGCAGTGCAGGGCACAGGGCAGGACCCAGTGTCTGAGGTGAGCACCAGGGTGGGCTCCCCTCCTGCAGGAGGCGGCCATGGGAAAGCTCCAGCAGTGTTCCTGTAATTCCATACTCCCTTCTACCATTCTTATTCCAGGGCCCAGCCCTTCCCTTCTCCCTGGGCAGCAGGGCAGCCACCTGCTGCAGAACAGCCCTTGTAGCCTCCTGCCCCTAAAAGGGTGGGGCTCCCTCCCAAGCCTTTATCCTGAATTAAAGCCAGTCCCCATTATCCCTTCTGAACATGTTCAATTTCACCAACCAGCCCTTTCCAAACCTGTGGGTATAAGGGACTCAGGCTGTTGAGTGAGTTGCTCTGCCAGGGGATGTGATGTTCCCATACCACACCTGCAGGTGCCTTTCCCACCACAGGGTGAGGAAAACACTCAACAGTGTCCCATCCCCAAAGAGCAGCAGGACCCTGGGTATGAGCAGAGACAGGGCCAGCCCATAGCAGCAGCTGTCCCCTCTGCAGTTGTACCTGAGGTACCTGCTGGTTTGGCTCCAGCCCCACAGCCAAGTGCTTCCATAAAAATTAACACTGGCATCACCTTTTCCCACCTCTGCTCTCTACTTGGCAAGTAGCCATACCCCCTTCATCCCCATTTCAGAGGCACACCTTGAATTGCGCTGTGAGGACACACGTTGGTTCAACACCCCCGTTCCTGCCTGGGTAAGTACTTCTGCACAACATCTTGTGGCAACTTTATTTACAGTTTGTGCTATCCTTGCAGCAAGGCTTTACATGACACGTTGTGGTACCAAACCAATGGTAACACTTACCTGGCAGGAAGTGGACTTCTGACAGGTATCACTGAAGTACATATGCAGTACCACGTACCTTCTAGACAGAACCTTCCCTCCCCCTGCTGTCAGACATATTTCTCTCCCCAGCAATGAACCACAGAGCCCACAAGAGCTCTCTGAGGGGCTCTGTTGGTGTTTCAGAGCTGCCCCCGCACAGGGGAACACAGGCCCTGCAGGCTGTTCCCTGCAGAACCAGCTGAGTAACCTGGACAAGGTGGGTTGTACTTCCCCCAAAACACCATTTGTTGTCATTAAGGGTTAGTTAATAAGTTTTCTGCGTCAAGTCAAATTTGAGAAGTACACCAAGTATGAGCTTCAAACACCATTTGAGAAGTAACTGTGCCTTGGGGCTTAAGCCAGATCCACAGGCATCCAGGATGGTGTACACCTCAAGGCAGCACCTGACACAGTCAAATCCCAGACCAAGGAACTCAGATTTATATGAAGTGGAAACTCTGCACCAGAGGAAAAGCTGGCACCAAGCTGAGCTAAACTGCCAGAGCATTCCCCTTCATCACTGTTACAGCCATCAGAACGTAACACTGGAGTGATTCTCCTTAAAAAAGAAAATCCCCTATCAATCAGCAAAGCTTCTTCCAAAAAGTTGCCTCCTGTGGGGAAAACATGCCCTCCGCTGCAGCTCACACTCAACTCAAAAAGCCTGGATGCAGAGAGTGATGCTGCAAGTTCCAGGAAGTTCAGAGCCAGCTGAGTGATGAGGCTGCCCACTGCTTCACATCCACAGGGCAGTTTGGGTACACCTGCAAGGCATCCATGATCTGAGTATTGTCCAACAGCAGCTTCATCAGGAGGTACTCGCGCTGAGCACGGATATTTGGTCTTTCTATTGGCTTTACTAATTCCAGCTGTAGTAAGTGTTCAAATGCCTAAAAACAAAATAAAAAATAGTCAAGAGAGCGAAGATGACATTGCTCGTTTTGGATGACCAGAGACACTCCTGACAGAAGCCTGTGATGTGCGAGCCAAACAGCTGTTTGACAACAGCTCTGTTCTACTTCACATCCTTTGCACATACAGCAAAGCATGTCAGCTATGCTGGCTGATGTAGAATTCACTTTCCTTCTTAAAGAAACCATGTTTGAAATCCAGTGTACGGGTAACTGGGAATGATGTTGTTATTCAGGGAAACTAATGGGAAGGTCTACTCCAAGAATACGGGCAGCATTACATAATTTCCAGTTGAATGACACTGAATTGGAAACCAAGTGTGTTCAGTTGCAAGAGGGGAAGGCAGCTTTGACCACACAACTGGATCAATTCATCAACAGAAAAGGCAGCACCTGATGGTTTGTAACCGAAACACAGTTCCCAACTTGCACCTCAGACTGTAGTTGTCTGAGCAAGCCTGCCGTATCAGACTGCAGACTGACTGTACACACCAGTCAGGCCTATTGGATTAAGAAAAGCCGATTTTTGATGAGGTAAAGTTAACTGAAGTTTTGGAGAAATCACGTATGGAGAGAAGAAGTGAACATGCCTGCTGAAGACACCTGTGCACATACACAAAGCTCTCCTTTGGAAGCCATCTCTGACAGTCAGCCTCACTGAACCCTTATCCCAAGTAAATTAAGCTCCCTTGAGAAAGGCTTCACACTGGTACTAAATTCTTCCAAGTGTAGCTATTTCCCAGCTGGGCACCGCCTTGAGCTCCCACCTGAGGTGCTTGCTCCAAGCTCTATCCCCCTGAAGGGCCCTGTCTTGCATCAAGACCTGCATTTGACTACTCAGAATCTCTGCCTTAAGAAATAAAAGACATCACAATACTTAATAATTAATAAACAAAAAAGACATTTCAGGCTTACCTTCATGACAACAGGCTTTTCAAAGTTGTACATACAGTGTGCCTTCCTCTGCATGAACTTCTGGAATTCTGTAGCAGCAATGATAAAAAACAGAGTGAGTTACTTAGGGGAAGTAACTGATGTAGGGTTGGTAAGGTTCAGGCATTTCTCTCACCATTGTAAACCATCTGGAAGTTAAAGGGTTCTCCTTCATAAACATCATTCAAGTGTTTCATAGCTATAATTAGGCAGATTTCCAGGACAGACAAACCTAGAGGGAAAGACAAGAGCTCCAAATACTTCATTTCAGAAATGCAAGCAGCTCTCATACAATTTTTATTCTGTTTTTATATGCTGTAGGCCTCACCTATTTGTGTTATATATGTTCTTAATGTAAAAAAAAAAAAAAAATCCAAAATCCGAGAGGCTAGGTAAAAGAACACTTTTTTCCCCAGGTATTTAAAGAAATGGGCTGTTTCCATCAAAAAGCGAGTAATGTAAATGTAAGTACAAAGAAAAGCCATTATTGCGATTGTACGGAGTGACAAAGATGTTCAGGAGCACCAGACAATCTTGCTGGTACTGGACAGTACGTCATGAAGTGAAACTCTGAAAAGGTTATTTATTATTTGAAGCTGAAGAAGTGACACAGCAAATCAGCTCCATGGTCCTGAGGAGACTTTCGGAAGCACGGGACCAAGCCAAATCAAACCCTGTGAAACCTGGGAGCCATGAGGAAGCCATGGGCTGAGTTAACCTTTCCTGGTCAGGGAAGCAGTTCCCCCTCTAGCTGTATTTAGACTTGGTATCACATCACTAGGAGACCTGTATCTCTCTCACTGTTTGTGCAGGTTCTACAATGCTTTTCAGAGAAAAGCGTAGTGTAGTGCTCAGTACATCCCCTCTGCCAAGGTTTAGAAAGGAAGAACCCCCAGGTGGTGCGAAGGTATCAGCAGCTCACAGAAACATGCCAGAAGGGCCTGTACAGCAGGAACAGCAGCTCAACTAAACGGCAGGCAAGTGCATGCAGCTGAGCTCCCAGAGTACAGAATTCAAGTTCACACTTCAGTTCCATAGATACCCAAGCACAGGCTGTTGCAAGTCACAGAGGGTTTATACTGCAACAGCTAAAGTACCTCCTGTACCCCCAGCTACCAGCACTGCAAGAATCACAGACTGGTTTGGGTTGGAAGGGACCTTAAAACTCACCTAGTTCCAAGCCTGCTGCCACAGATGGGGACGTCTTCCACTAGCCTAGGTTGCTCCAAGCCCCGGCCAACCTGGCCTTGAACACTGCCAGGGATGGGGCAGCCACAGCTTCTCTGGGCAACCTGTGCCACAGCCTCACCACCCTTACAGTGAAGAACTTCTTTCCAATATCTAATCTAAATCTCCCCTCTGTCAGTTTAAAGCCATTCTCCCTTGTCCTGTCACTACCTGCCACTGTAAAAAGCCTCTCTCTAGCTTTCATGTCAGCTCCTTTAGGCACTGGAAGCTGCTCTAAGGTCTCCCTGGAGCTGTCTTTTCCGCAGGCTGAATAAGCCCAGCCCTCAGAGGACCCCAGAGCTGAACACAGTACCCCAGGCAGAGTCTCATGAGAGCAGAGCAGAGGAGCAGAATCCCCTTCCTGGACCTGCTGGTGATGCAGGAAGGGGTCAGCATCTTCTCTTCCTCCACCATGTCAGCAGGACAGACACACAGTCTAGACCAGCAACTTTGCCCAGGCTACTGGTGCTTTCCCTGGCTAGCACTGAAGCAACAAACCAGCCTGGCACTGCCAGCTGTAAGACCACATCATAGTGGTGGCACTGGCCAAGCTCTTTACTCCATCTGTAACTCCAACTCTAGTTTATTCAGCATTGTTATACTCACACTTATGTACAAATGCCCAGGAGCATTCTGTGGGAGTGGTATTCCCTGTGCAGCTCATACCAACAGGGACACTGCCCTAGACAGTATCTCTTACATCAGGAGACGTTCAGGGAGGGACTTGAGTTTCATACTCCTAAGAAACATTTGGGGAGGAGGGGGGGGGAGAGGAGGTGGGGGGAGAGGGGAAGCTGAGCTTTACCATGTACAATATTTGCTCTTGAGTCCGTTCGATACTGCTTGCTTGCTTCATGGAGATCTGATGCAGTGATAAGTGGGTGATGCACAGTAACGTTACTTAGAGCGACCATCTAAAAATAAAGCAGCAGACATTTTTCATTTAATTACTAATTACCAGACATACTTTCTGCTTGGGGTTGAAATGCAGAAGAACATGTTTCCCCTGGACTCACCTACTGGAAACGTTAGTGAATAAACCCCCACACACAATAAGCTCATACTGAAAATCTTGCAAATAGCTGGTAGCTACAACTACATTTTGCCAGGAAGGTTTTCCAGGCTTAGAACTTTAAAGCCTTCTCACTGGAGGACGTAAACACTCATTACCTTGTTTATATTAATTTCAGTGCATTAGCATACTTCAGTGATTGCTGTAAGAATGACTTACAAGGGGTTTAAACACACCTTTGTGACAGCCAGCTAAAAGCGCTAAGAAAGTGCCTGAAGGCACCACTCAGGTTACAGAATAGGAGCGTCCCCTTCAGAGCATTTGCTAAAGTCTCACCTTCTTACAATATGAATCCTTAACAACATTCCGCTACCTGTCACAGGAAGCAAGTTTTGAACAAGTGTGACTTAACAGATAGTTAACTGACCTCTTCTACCACCACCCTTCCAAAGCTCTGGATTAGCCCTAAGGCTTTCTGCAGCAGCAGGCACACTGCAGTGACCTTCACTTACTCTTCAGGACTTAACTATCTGCCTTGTAAATACTTTGTGGACAAAATGAAACCCAAATTTTTTTAGTGACTACTTCCTACTTTTGCAGGTCTGTGTGATGAAAAACTTAATTTCACTGAGATTTTTCACCATGAACATCCAATGCTATCTACCACAAGTCCTTCCCTGTCCTCTTTCTCTCCTTACACATGGGGCTCAAGCAGAGGCTGTTCAGACAGATAGCCATTGGCTTTTTTCTGGCATTCACTCAAGCCACAGGGACACAACTGGGTGCCCTTAACTTTGAAGTAATCTGCAATCTTGTAACAAACTCCAGTAAAGAGAAGACTACCAAAAAGAGGGCTTGGATCATGCTCTCTGTTTCAAAACTAAAGCAGAAAGTCTATGATCTAGTTTTTGGAGCAACTGCAGCCCAGCACTGGGTAAAGCTGTCAGCACTGAAGACTCCAAGAAGAGCCCACCACCCAGCATAAGGTTAAAATTTGAATCCTTGCACCACATAGGACACACAGGCAAGTTCAGTGGGGTTTTCACACCTGACAGAAACACAAGATTTTAAGATGGTTAAAAAAAAAATTTTTGGTAATCAATGTTAGTGCATTCATATTAACTGTACTAAAAAACAGAAGTGAGGGAAGGCAAGTTTTGATAGAATCACAGAATAGTTAGGGTTGGAAAGGACCTTAAGATCATCTAGTTCCAACCCTCCTGCCAGGGGCAGGGACACCTCACACTAAACCATGTCACCCAAGGCTCTGTCCAACCTGGACCTGAGCACTGCCAGGGATGGAGCGTTCACAACTTCCTTGGGCAACCCATTCCAGTGCCTCACCATACTTACAGTAAAGAACTTCCTCCTTACATCCAATCTAAACTTCCCCTGTTTAAGTTTGAACCCATTACCCCTTGTCCTATC
>WYDI02023561.1:0-22378 GCA_009867235.2 Psittacus erithacus | reverse complement strand
CGCACTGCAGCCCAGAACTCCTGGGCTCAAGCGATCCGGCGGGCTCAGCCTCCCGAGTAGCTGGGACTACAGGCGCGCGCCACCACGCCCGGCGCTGGTCGGAGCCGCGCCGCCTCCACTACTGCCGCCGCAGCGCCCGGGGCAGCTCGGACCCTCCTTAGTCCCCTCTCAGACCCCTTCTTCCCCTTCTCGGTGCCCTTCTCCTTCCCTCAGCGCACACTCAGGTTGCACGAGCCGAGGAGGCAGCCAGGCTCTGAGCTGGCTGAGGAAAGGGAGCTCGCTCTGAGGCTGCTGGCACCTCCTCAGCACAACTCCCAAAGATTTGTTGCCTCTCACAGAATTTTGGGGCTGTTACTGGCGCCTTACAGCGGGATGTAGCTGGGGGCCAGCAGAGGATCGGGGGCATCTCTTTAATGAAGGAATTCCTTAAAGAGTGTTTCTGGCTCCCTTCATCCCCTCTTTAGCAACACCAAATTTGTTTCCTCTGTTCTCTACCCCTGAAGAAACCCGCTGTGAGATGTGATCTCTGTTCCCCTGTCCGGGATGGGATTCCCCGGTGTGTTAGTGCTGCTCATGCCTCAGTGTTAACTGATCATGACACCTGGCTGTGCAGCTCCCCATGCAAAGGGAAACTGGGTCCCGCTCTCTTGAAGCGTGATCTCTCGGGCATGATCCCGCCACTGATCCACACAGGAGTTTTGACCTGCGTCCACAAGCCTCAGCTTCCCGGCACTAGGATTACAGACACAAGCGACCCTGCCTGGCTCCTTTCCAGGCTTTTGCAGATTCCTCGACATCCGTGTTGTGTAGGCTCTAGCAGGCCACACAGTGGCAGTGGGGAACTGAGAGAATGTCCTTGGGCTGCTTGAATTTCATGTTTAAAAATGGGTGGATGGATAGACAGGAAAGATGCCTGGGCATAAGCAGATTCAAGCAGCCAAGAAAGCCCAGACTTCTCGTTTTGAACCAGAAGAGGCACATCAGGATGCTGTATTTTCATTTTGAGCCACAGGCCTTGAGCAGCCCTAACCATTCTGTAATTCTATGATTCTATCAGGGAGCTCTGTCTCCAGGACAGCTCAATACACTTAGTTTACTGAAGAGCAGATAAGAGATGTCCCACTCCCTGCTTTGAAATACTTCTCATAGCGAAAGGCTTCTTGATTCACCAGTGTTTTCCTAAGAGTCTAAGGCTCAAAGCCAGGGACACAAATTAGCTGTGACAATAAGCACCTGATGGAGCAGACTAATGGGAGGCTCCTGGGAGCTGGAGCCCCTCCTCGGTCTGGAGCTGGTTGCCTAAGATGGCAGTGTTTAACGGATCCTCACTGATTTGCAGGTGTGCAGAGTCTCTGAGACAGAAATGCAATGGGAAATTCTGCTGCCTGTAATTTCCCACTTTCGTAGTGACATCTACTGAGATCCCAAAGGTCTGGCTGGGTCCTGCACCGTGGCCTTTCACTGCTGGAAGAAATCCCAACACACACAACCAAAACATGAGCACACCTGAGCGAGCAAGGCTGGGGTGGCATCTTCAGGTCAAACACCTGTGGGAATGCCTTTGCGTTTCAGCAGTATTCCTGGGCTGTTTTGCGATTGCTCCACAGCACTGACAGCTGACAAGCACAGAGCTGTGCCGCGGAAAGACGCCAAAAGAGGCTGGGTCCCACTGTCTTGCCCAGGCTGTGCTACAGGGACTGTTCACAGGCGCGATCCCGCTACCGAGCGGCATGGGAGTTTTGACCTGCTCCGTCTCCGACCTGGGCCGGTTCACCCCTCCTTAGGCGACCTGGTGGCCCCCGGCTCCCCCAGGACCACCATATCGATGCCGGCCTTAGCATGGACGCCCGCTCAGCACAGCTCTCTGCAGCCCAGAACCCCCGGGCTCAAGCCGTCCACCAGCCTCAGCCTCCCTGGCGCTTGGATTACAGGCACAAGCCACTGTGCCCGGCTGGCTGCAGCTCCCACTGCCGCTGCTCTCCAGCTCCCGCTCTCTCTGCTCTCCCAACTCCTCCAGCCTCGCTGTGGCAGTGCACTGCATTAACGCAGTGGGAACACAAAACAGAAGGAGCAGCAAATACAGGAAGCAACATTTAGCTCTTCATGTGAAGATTCAACACAATACTTTGCTTTAGAAAGGCCAAGTTAAGCTGTTGTTAGCCCCATAAATTTAGTGGTCCAGCTCTAGGATGTGTCCAGTGAGAGCTTGGGATTCCCTGAAGAGTCTAAGAGACAACCTACTCGCTGCAGTGAATACTTGCAGATGTAATGAAGTGTTTTAATCCTCAGAGAAGGATATAAAAGTAACAAAAATGTAACGCAAGGAATAAAATCCTGGAGGTTTTTGCCTTTATCTATTCACTGCTGCAATAGCTGCCTAGAAATACTTCCACAGAATACTTCTCTGTGTTTTGCCTGTCTCAGAGGCCTGTCCAAGAAACCTCCTCCAGACATCCCATGAAAGTAACTGTGCAGCTGTCCAGGCCTGGGGATGCTGCAGGTCCCTCACCTCTCCCTGGCTCCATGGAGACCCGTGCATACAACGAAGGCAGCCTTTAGTCTAATCCAGAAGCGCAGACTGCACTGCTCCTTTCCTAACAGAGCAATCCAAAGCTGATCCCAAATCACGCACCACTATTGCCAAAATGGCCTTTCCGCCCCTCTCCAGATACCCATTATTTCTTCAGACACACTGAGCACTAGGCCAGGGGATCTCTGGTGGCTGTAAACATGCACAGTAGAGCAAAGATTCTCAGACTGTCATGTCTATTCACAAAAGCCATGCAGACCACCTCAGAGGGCAGCAGCCATCGCTGACACACCAGCCTGGGAGAGAGTAGAACCAGCTGCTGAGATCAGAAACACTGCTGGAGAGCAGCACCAGACCAGCTAGAGCCTCGGGCCACTGCCTCCATTTCCACAGGTCCTCTCCATGCTCTCCCCACAGAGGCTGTCAGTGAGGCACAGAGCCAACCTGCAGCCAGTTTAGCCCTGACCAAAGGGCTAAAAACACCAAAGAATAGTGTCTTTGCATTATGTTTCTTCAGTGCAGAGGTCAAGGCATAGTTGTACCTCCTGCCCAAGCACAGATGTGCCTTGGTTCCAGACACAGACAAGGCACATGCATACCTCCTGACCGAGGCCAGACCCACCAGTAGCGACTCGGGAAGTATCAGAGCATTTCTTCCAGGCTGCCTTGCTTAAGTTAGTGGAGCAAAGTCCTGGGCTAAAGTACACACACAACAATCCCATCTCAGAAAAGACAAACAAGATCTTCCCCAGTGCTGCACAAGCCTGAAGTCCTTATGGGTGTCAGAGCTGCATGGTAAAGAGAGACATCTTGTTCTGGGCTCCTATTATCTACTTAAGAGCTGCCAGTGACAGCTGGAGTTTTGGTTAAAGGCATTAGGATAATGACTTTGGGGGCTGTGGGCATTAGGAGATGTAGGGCTACATCCACAGAGGAGAAAGACAAGCTGTCCATACAGAAATAACACTTATCACAGGGCCAGGCATCCCCCTCCCAACTGCTCCTTCTTCCTTTTTTTTCCTGACACAAATATACAACTTTTTCCTCACATGAAGGAACACAGCAGGAGTGAAATGAGGTAGCAGGGGCATTAAACTACTTTTTTTTTTTTTTCCTGAGAAAATCTAATGGGAATTAGCTTGGCAGACTGAGGAGCGATGAGGCACAGCCAGGACACAGAGCCCTGACAGCAGTGCTGGCCTGCTAGCACAGAGCTGTGCCCTGGTGTGGCTCCTGACCACCGAGGCAACACCTGACATGAAAAATGAGGCCACTTAGAGCTAGGGAAACCTCAGTTGCTGGGCTGTGAGCTCAGGGGGAGCTCTGCTCCATAGTGCTTATCTGACAGCCAGTTCCTGCATCTTGCTCAGCGGGAGCAGCTGCTCCAGGCTCCTGCTGAGCTCTCCTATGCAGGAACTGCGGCTTTGACTGAAGCGTTATGGGTAAGCCAGACTCCAGCCTCCCAAAGAACCAGCTTTGGGATCCCATGAGCTCTAAACCTGCCCCCCTTGCAAGGGCCATGCAATGCCCTGGAACCAGAGACCCTTTGAATGACAACTAAAACGCACCTTACTAGAAAAAAAGCCCTTAGAAACTGTATGCAATAAGCCCTAAGCATTAAAGTGTGGATGTAGAATACAGCAGATTCCTGCTGGCCCACAGCACTGACTGCAAAGTATGACCATTCTGAGCTTCTTGGGCATCCTCTTATCACTGCCATGCTAACAAGGCAGCACAACAGCTCAGAACATCTGAACATTAGCAATGGCTTGGGGTCCAAAAACCCCACGGTACAGGTCTCCATGAGGCCAGGCACTACATCCAGCCAAGTCATGAAGGTCATTGGTGTATCTCCTGCCCTGCTGCTGCTGGTAAACATGGTGTGAAAATGCAAAAAATCAGAGAGGGGAGGGAAAGCCTCACAAATGATTTCTACTCTTGTTAAGGCATCATGATTTTTCAGGCTGATATTGTCATGGTGGTGATTCAGGATTCCGGCATACAGAAATTTGGTTGGGCAGTATGCCCCACCTACATTTCCTCTGTCTGCCTCTGAAAAAAACCTGTGAAAGGAGATGCCAGCTTGTTTGCCAACAGTAACTGCAAAGGCATTTTGATGTGCTTAAGATACAAAACAAACCCAAACAGCCTGGAGGACAAACTGTTTTTCCTGCTAGGAGACCACTTTTGGAAAAGCTTTTCCCAGCTTCCCCAGGAAGCTGCAGGAATACCAGGGAGATGAGGACAAGTCTTTCTCCTGACAAGAAATGTAGGATTTCTTGCAATACTTCAGGGTCCTCATTACACCATTTCAGCACGCAAGTGGGCTAACACAAATGTGCTGTAGTCAGAATATTCTACAACACTTCCTTCCCACCTCCACTCCTTCCCTAACACTGTTACATTAACTTTAGGGGAAAAGCCTAAGGATCTGTTTAACGCCACACCGCCTGTAAAGCATACACCGCCAGAGACTGCAGGTTCAGTTTCCTGGCCAAGCCCAGCTGTGGCTGCACAGACACAGACATCACAAAATCACAGGAAATTGGGCTGAGACGCCCATGGGGGACCATCTCCGCCACTCCTTGCCTACAGGCAGAAGTAATCACAGCCCAGCACTCAGGAAAAGTGCTGCTTTAACCAGACTCACCCCAACAGAGGACACTTGGCCCATTGTATCAGATATTTCAATGATAAGAGGAATGCAATTGTAATATCAAGGATATAATTCATTTTTACAACAGAATAATTTATATAACATAGATTCTAAACCCAAAACATTTTCGTATTCTCCTTTCCTTCCTTGAAAAGCCACAATGGCCTTTGCAGAATCAGTGCAACACAGTCTTTTCCCATCTCCCTCTGCCAAAAGAGGAGAAAAAAGTAAGCCAAATGGGCTATACCATATCAGAATAGGTCTGGTCTGATAATCCAAACTGATTGGGAAGGTAGTTACATTCAAAGAGATAAAACCAAAGGTGGGTATCGAACCATTTCCTTGAGGTTTGCTTATTCTGATGTGAAGGCTATTATGTAAAGTTGAAGGTGTATCATTTTTGTTCACCACTTTATTATGACAGTACTTGGATCACTCATGAAGGGCACAACATGCAAACACAGCCTTACAAAACCATGAAAAAACAATAGATGGAAACCTTGGTACCTGCACTGCCCCTAAAAAGAAAAGAAGGAATAGGCTGCCCTACAGACAGGCCCAGACAAGTTATCAAAAAGTCCTGCAGGTATTTGCTATCTTTTTCCCCAGGCTTTAATCCTTAATCACTTTATAACCATAATTGCTTCTTATTCTCTGGGCTGTAAATCCATACTGGCATATAACAGATACTCCATTCAGTGACACACTGCCAGCCACTGCTTACTTCTAAAATATTTAACTTCTGCAGGCTACCTAGTAACCCGCTGGGTGTTGCCAAGTACCTGAGAAGGTTTTTAATTCTTAAGCAGACATGTGAAACTGAACCCCTTCTGAAAGATCACGTTTTTCAGGTAATCTAGAACATATCTGGGTATTGTAAATGCTTTTGTGGGGTATTTGACCTTGAAAATCAATCAGAAGAACCTAAACTGTATCAAGTATATACAGCGCCTAATGTGCACTTCTTTCCCAGGGTGTAGATTGGTACTGATTTTCGGTAGGCTGAGTCCTGTGATTAAGAGTCTGTTTTGCTCTGACCATCACATTTCTTCATCTTTGATAACACATTTCCATCCCACAGTTACTCAAATCACTATCTTAAAAATAAGAACCTGTCTTTCAAAACCCTGGGACAAATTCACATTTCAAAGGCTCATAACAAAAGCTATGTTATCTCCTGGCTCTCCAAGGGAAGATGCAGTAACTCTGTAGAGACAGAGCAGTGGGGTTCCTCAGACAACAAAGCCTTTATTTGCTTTACTATGTTATGCCATTTACATTCTGCTTCCTGTTTACCGTCCTTTCTGTTCATTTAAGGAAACTAGTATGAGTCTACATAAAAATGTTTCAAAAGTAGGTGGTGCTCTCTCATCAGCTTCTCACCCATTCTCTGCAGGATTGGTAAATGTGAGCTGCAAGGATTGACATGCACAGAGTTTATTAGTGACTAATTTAAGATCTTAACTATTGAAAGTGCTGAGTCCTCAGATGTCTTTCTGCTACGTATCCTCCTAAAGAGCAGTAATCATTTCTTTAAAAACACATGCCAAACCATGACAATTCCTCTCGTGCACAAACCATATGGACAGGGAGTTTTCCTGAATGGCAGGGAGGATCCTCACAAATGAAGCTCAGCGCAGGTGAAAAAGCATTTGCCTGAGTGGATCCCATTTGTCTTCTACAGTACATAGCCATATCCCCACACCCTCAATCAAGTTTTGTATTTCCTGTATGAAGCAATGCAGCATATCATGTCTCTTTGTCAGGTTTTTAGACTTGGAAGATGGCAAGATCAACTTTGGATGCTTTTGGCAGGTCACACAGTGACAGCTGAAACATACAGCTCCAGCTTGGGGCTGGTTCAAGCTGAAAAGCACTGATCAGCAGCAGATGAGGCAGTTCGAGAGCTCACGGAGTCATTGGTGTGCCCACCCTGTCCCTGCTCTGGTTGCCAAGGGACAGGACATGCAGCTGCTAAAGGCTTGGGGACTTGTGGGGCAAATACAGTTGGGCAGGAGCTGCCGACCACAGCCTGGAGCAGCATGGCTCATCTGAGCCACAGACCCACCCAGGGGAGGACACGCACCAGGAAAGGAGCGGGCCCATGCTGGCAAAGGGACTGGAGCACCCTCTTGGTTGCCAGTATCAAGCATGGGCACGCAGGAACGCTGCGGGGAGAGGAACAGCTCAGGAAGTCTCACTGCTGCTTAGTCAGAGGAAGGCCCCCTGGTGCGGAGATTACTCCTCAATCGCTCCAGTGCAAAAGCAGCTGCCATCTCCCTGAAAGCAGCTCCCACCTTGGCACTCACGCATGCAAGTATTTCACAGTTCCCATCACTTCCAGTTTACCAGGAAGGAGAGAAGGAGCTCAGGAAGTAGAGAAGAGCTCAGCTGTCTGACAGGTGAAATGGGCAAAGCCAAAGCTGGCCAAGCCCCGTTTGCAGACAACCCCCAAGGATGAGGGACAATGCAGTCACTGACAAACATAAAAAAAGCCGTGATTTAGGAGGAGAGACTCAAGCAACAGTATGTCTGGGTCCAAAACAGAGGAAGAAGGTGATAGAAAAGTTTATTCCCCACTCTGCAGTTACTCATTTTGGTTTGTGCCTCATGGTACCCACCAGTTGGGTGAAAAACCTCACGTAACGGCCACACCTGCTCCTTAGTGCTTTACACAGTCAGAACAAAACAACAGAAAGACCATCGTTTCCTGAAACCTGAAAATGCCACTCTGAGGCCGGCGGGTAGAGCAAAGCAATTGATGCCTGCCCATGGACAAAAGCAGTACTTTAAAGTTCCTGACATCTCCTTTCCCAACTATTTTGGTCAAGATGCACCGTCTCATACTACTGCTGCTTAATTTAATAAGCAGTCGCCCCTGTTCACCAGTACAGAAATAGTCACACAGAACAGAGCCAAGTGGGAACCCACTATTGTCCACATCCTGACATTAATTTTAGCCCTGCTCAGCAGTAAACTCTATTTAGATAAATTTCCTGTGCTAGTGAGAGGATACTGAACTAGCTGTATTCAGTGGGATCACTAGGGCTTGCTGTAAATCCCATGCCAGTACAATACTTAACAGTATTATCTGCTGCTTTAAACACAAGAGTATGAAGCCCGGTGCTGCCTGATGCGTGCAGGGGCACTTGTGAGCCCTGGTGTCAGCAGACTGTACCACAGTGCAGCCTGCACACACTCATTGCAAGAGGCCATGGATGGTATGTTTTCCTTGGCATCCTTCCTCTGCTCGCTGCATGAAAGAGCAGTTTCCTCAGAAGCTCTTATTGTCATCCACTTAATTCTGTAGTCTAGGAAATCTCCTATTCTTCTAGACTTCAAAGACACTAAACAATTTCCCTTTTCTTGTTCCAAGGGGGATTGCTTTGCATGTGCCACATAGTAACTCAAATTTTAGTATTTTTGAGAGGATAGAAGTATATGGTAAAATCAGTCTTACACACAACCCCAAGTGAAAGCATACCTGTGCTCTTCAAGAGTGATGATGCTCAGAACATGACATCACCTGGCCTCCCTGAAGGCCAACCCCAGCAATTGCAGCATATTTTGCTAGTTTTGTGTTCTGGATGTTGCTTACCATGTCCACTCCATCAGCTCAGAAGCAACTACTGACACAGTCTTGCTTTCCTCCCACAGATCCTGCCAGCAGGAACTGGGTGGGCAAGCAGCCTTGTACTGCTTATGTGCACTGGCCTTGCTAGCACATCACCAGGAGCACAGGGTTGCAACATGTAATGCCTGTGAAACAGGCCAAACGTGTGCCTGCAATGTATGTGTGGAGGGTGCTGCTCTGCGTCACACAGGGTGTGCTGAGCCACTGCTCCAGGAAAGGCAGGAAAGGACTGTGGCATGGTATGTGAATGCTGTTTTGTGAGTATCTGGCCACAGCTTGAATTTCACTCATCTGAATTGCAGGGAGTGACCAAAGGCAACAAGGAGCTATAAACCCAATGACACTATACATCATAGAACAGTCTGGGTTGGAATGGAACATTAATGGTCACCTAGTCCAAGCCTCATGCCACAGGGACATCTTCAATGAGACCAGGTTGCTGAGAGCCACATCCAACCTTGAACACTTCCATGGATGGGGGCATCTACCATCTACCTGGGCAACCACCCTCATTGTAAAAAAACCCAGCATCCTAACACAGGGTTTTAGTTTTAAACAAGGGAAGCTCTTTTCAGAGGGCTTGCACCAGCTCAGGCATTGTGGCAGGGCTGCTTACAGTAACCTGGGTCCCTGGCTCCTGCGGCACTGCCCTCGTCATTTGCCCTCCACTTCCTCGTCACACTGCCCCGAGGGTCATGGAGGGCCCAACACAGCATCAAGCACCACAGCACCACCCAGGACAGGCAAGAGGCCTTCCTTGCCACAGTCAGGGTTTGAGCTGCTTCCTGAGCCTGACACCCTGCACCCTACTTTCACCTTCCAGCGTGAGCAGGGAACCAAGGGCCCGCGCCCTGGCTGGACACGGCAACTGCCTGAATACAGAAGCCAGGCGGCCGGAGGGCACCGCAGGAGATTGCTTAGGCCAGCATTGCACCTCAGAGCACACCCTGCACCTCAGGGTCCGGGTGTCCCACACCTCCCACCCCACCAGCCTTCCACTTCCCAAGGGGCCCCGGGCGCCAGCCGAAGGGGCAAGCGCTCGCACACGCGCGGCGGCCCCGCTACTGCGCTCAGCGCCAAAGGGCGAACGTCTATGCCTTTAAGACGCGCCCCAGTGTCCTCAGAGCGCTTCTGCTGACGTGTAATCGCGTGGCGCCTCTCCCCACCGAGGCCCCGCCCCACAAGTTTGTCCGCATGCGCAGTGAGGGTAGCAAGGGACGGCTCCGCCCTGCGCATGCGCAGAAGAGGAAGAAGCGGCGGCCCCACCCGGGTGCGGGGGAGGAGGGGCATCGGTAGGGCAATGGTAGGGACGGCCCCGCCCTTCCACGCATGCTCCTTTCTGCGCTGGAGGGGAGGGGCTCCGGCAGGCGCCGCCGCGCAGGCGCAGTCCCGTCCCGAGGGTGCGCGGGAAGCGGGATGGCGCGCTGCCCGGGGCGGAAGGGGGCGGGGCTTCCGCGCTCCGCGCCCCTGCCCCGCCCTCCCCTCGGCGCGTGCGCGGGCGGCGGTTGCAGCGGGTGGCGCCATTGAGCGGCGCGGGGGTGGTTGCGCGCAGGCGTGGTGCCGGCGGAGGGGAAGTGAGGCGGGCTCGTGCGGCGCCTTTTCCGGCGGTGCTGGTTGAGGGAGCGGCGCGCAGCGGAGCCGGCCCGAGCCCCCGGGCGGCCCTCAGGTAACTGCTGCCGGTTCCCTTTCCTTCTTCGCTCTGCCGTACGCCTCGTCTCACGCTGTTTCTGTCCCTTTGCAGGCAGGACGCGGAGCCGCCGCCCCTGAGCCGGCATCCATGAGCTGAGGTGCTGGGGCGAGAGCCAAGGCAGGAGCCGGGCGGAGCCGCCGCCTCAGGCCCGGCGGAGGAGCGGAGCGTGGCGCGGCTTCTCTTCCCGCGGCGCCCGGGCCTCACCGCCTCGCCGATCTTTCCCTCACTACCCTCCCGCCCCTCTTCTTCCGCGGCCGGCGCTGAGCCCCGCCTGCCGTTGCCCCGACACCACCCCCCCGCGCGGACCGGCCTTGCTCCGCTTCGGCCCCCGCCCCGCGCGGGCTGCTCGGGAGGGTCGGCGCTAGCCCTCCGCTCCCCCACCCTGCACCTCGGAGGCGCTGGGCCCCTTGGATGCCGCCGAGATGGGCAAGGTGCTGTCCAAGATCTTCGGTAACAAGGAGATGCGGATCCTGATGCTGGGTCTGGACGCGGCTGGTAAAACCACCATCCTGTACAAACTGAAACTGGGCCAGTCTGTCACCACCATCCCCACCGTAGGTTTCAACGTGGAGACAGTTACTTACAAAAACGTCAAGTTCAATGTATGGGATGTCGGGGGCCAGGACAAGATCCGCCCCCTCTGGAGGCACTATTACACGGGCACGCAAGGGTTGATCTTTGTGGTGGACTGCGCCGATCGTGACCGCATCGACGAGGCCCGCCAGGAGCTCCACCGCATTATCAACGACAGGGAGATGAGGGACGCCATCATCCTCATCTTCGCCAACAAGCAGGACCTGCCTGATGCCATGAAACCCCATGAAATACAGGAGAAACTGGGCCTGACCCGTATCAGGGATAGGAATTGGTATGTGCAGCCCTCCTGTGCTACTACAGGGGATGGACTTTATGAAGGGCTGACATGGTTAACATCCAATTATAAATCCTAATGAGAGAATAACTATTTAGTCTACAAAGAATTAAAGAAAAAAAAAACCCACATGGCTTTCCAGAAGAATGATTCTCTACTGAAAAGTAAAACAAAAGCATCCATAGGATTATGATCAACTTTCTCCAGTTACCACCCTTTCCTTCTCCACACTTGACTGGATTCCTGTTTTAACTCTTCTTGCTTGGCATTAGGATGCTCTAATCTCGGAATGTGACACGAACACAAGCACTAGATGCTATGGCAGACTTCCAGCAAACAGGGGAAAGACACATTGTAGACTTGCTAAGTAACCTTTTTTTTGTGTTTTCCTCTTGATAGCCCTTAAGATGGTTTGGTTATTTTGGGGATGGTTGGGGGAGGGGTACCATTTTCAGTGTATGCTTTCTGGTTCTACTTTTTTGATTATAATTTTTTTTCTTCTATCACTTGCTGTAGATTGCTACTTTTTTGCATTCATGCAGAATATGTTGATACGTCTGCGTCATCTAGTAAACTGAAAATTATTGCTTAAAATCAAACTGCAGTCTGTCTTTTTATATTAAGGACTTTTTTAAAAAAAGTTCTGTTAACCTGTAACTAGATAGTGACTCTCAGTCTGTCTTCATATCTCAGACTACTAATGAAACGAATCCTTGCCTCAGTGGCAGATAGTGAGAATACCATTGTAACATGTTCAAAGTGCATATCAAGCGTAATGTTTGCTAGGTAATGTAAGAACTGCTTTGAAATGTCAGCTGTGAAGTTCTGAACCATACATCATGCATGAGAAAGGATGCAAATAAGTTCCCCATACTACATAGCAATCATATAGCAAATAAGACATGAATGATGTAATAGTTCCAGGGTAGATACTGTTCAGTTTTCTTCTTGCATTGCAGACTTTAGCAGTGTTTAGCTGCCGTTTTTACTACTCATGTCAGTCTCCAATTCAATGCAAGATAGGTTCCTTCCAGAAAATGCAGCAATAACATGTAAGCATTGAAGCAAGTTTTACTCCAAATTGCAGATGTTCAGGCAAAAATCTAGTAATGACTTGCCTGTCTTGTGATCAAGACAAACGGCTTTCATCTCAAGGCAGCTGAAGACATCTAAATATTAAAAGATTTCTCATTCTTTTTGGCATGCACGTAGTGGAGAGGGAAGTTTCGGGTTGGATTTTTTTATTATTTTTTTTTTTCTTCATTTCGTAGACTTGCAAAGGGGCAAGTTCTGGGCTCAGCTTTCATTGAGCTCAGTAATTCTGACATCTGAATAATAACCATTTTGAGGAAATTATTACTGGTTTAGTTTTCCAAGACTCAACTGAACTCATGCAAGTAGTTGCAGTCTTCACCATCTGTCTCAGTTGTTGCTGTAGTCCTGTAGGAAGGGAACTATGTTGGATGTCTGAAGCCCATTGAGTAGCTACTTACGAGAGCTGGGAGGGGAGAGAGAGAGTATATGACTATGAATGTAAACTTCCATAATTACTTCTTAAAGGGCAAGCAGCTCATTTGCCATACCACATTTTGCAGATGTGAGTGGCAAAAAACCCCACCCAGAACAAGTATTAATATAGAAACTCAATCAAGTATTAATGCTGGGTG
The DNA here is from genome assembly GCA_009867235.2 of Psittacus erithacus. Lineage (NCBI taxonomy): Eukaryota > Metazoa > Chordata > Aves > Psittaciformes > Psittacidae > Psittacus > Psittacus erithacus. The sequence continues at coordinate 9,330 of WYDI02023561.1, read as the reverse complement.
CAAAAAATGTTAAAGCAGCTGGTTCTTATTCAGCCTTAAGGATTAACTTTGCATTTCCTCAAGGAGTTAAACTCAGTTGGGGAATTTTAGGAATGTATGCTACAAAACCAGAAGAAAATGGCTTTTTTTTTTTTTTTGCCTTTTTTTTTTTTTTCCAAGGATAAGAGTTTTACATTAAATTGGGGGCATTACACTACATTTCTGCAGTGTTGACTCTGCATGCTAAGTACATTGTATATGGAGCTCTTACCAAAGATGTATGGGAAGATAAAAATACTGAATTCACTTTTGAAATGGAATGCTTTGGACCACTTAAAAGTTCCTTTAGAATATGGTTCCAAAAGACTTACCTTGATGTGGGTTGCAAATGGGACTGAATGGGTTCTTGACACTGGAAGATAGAGCATTGATTGACTGTAAGCATTTGAGTTAAAGTCTGCTAAAGATTGATGTGGAATAATTCTTCAGTATCAGCTCTGAAGAAGAAGAGGTGAGGGATTTTTTCCACTCAAGGCTTTTTGCCATTGGAGTATCATTGCTCTATTTTCTAGCTGCCTTTTTTTTTCTTTTTTCTTTTTTTTATTTTTTTTCTGTTGATGTAACTTAACAAGTAGTGTGGTGGTATAAAGACTAAAAATACAAGAATATGGTTACTGTTTTCTTCTGGAGCATAAATAAAATAGCCAAGCACAAAGTAAATGCCTAAACTGGAAAACTTGAAGCTCTATTAATGGTTCTTGAACTTTCTTAAATCTATTCTCAGTCAACATGGAAACTTCAATAACTTCATTCTTCGTCTAAGTTGATTTACTGCATTTTCAAGTGCTGGGGCAGACTTCTTTGCTAGACTTTGCATTAAGTTGAATTCACAATTTTGTATTTCCTTAGTAACTTTGTTATTCTGTTTTTGTAGGTGAAAGAAAACTGATTATGCTTCTGATTTTTTTTTTTAATGTCTTTTTGGGGGGCGTTGGGGGGAGAAAAAGTTACTGAACCATGTGGCAGAGACATCAAAAATAAATGGCCATTGCTACTGAACAAAGTATAAAGGTTTCACCTTCAACATGTCCTTTATAGGTTGTAGCTGAACCTCACCACAAACTGGTGGCTCTCGAGCAGTGAACATAGCCTGTAGGATCCAGTGGCAATCTGTAAGAAATCCTATGATTTAAAAACTGATCTGGAGTTTAAAGTGCATCAATCAATTTGTGTTCATGTGAATTTATGGAGTAAGTTTTGAATGGCGTTAATCATGTCTGGTAAGTGAATGAGTCTGTAGACTGTGATCTCCCTGACTAAAGTAAACAGGAATTTTGTGTTCTCAATATGGCTGTAGTGTTGGTAAAGAACTAATAAGCAGAAAATAAAGCAATTATACAGCGGAGCTCTCCTGGTATGTTACTTACACTTAATTATAAGAGAAACAGGGGCAATATGGTGCTGGCCTAGAGTGTTCTGCCAGCATAAAGAGGTCTCTGTTCTGTATCTCACAGTTTTGAAAGCCTGTCTGTAATTCCTTTGAGACTTCGAGTAGGGACTATTTTTATAAGTGGAAAGGATGATACTTTAATACTCCCGCTTGCAGTTAACAGTCTTTAGCAAACTTTAGCATTGGATTTATGCTGCCTTAGCACTGTCCCCGTGTAAGTTGGGCAGGTGGCAGCTCTGTGAGGGCACAGAGGGACAGTCAGTGAGTGGGACGGTGCTGTGTTTCATGGAAGAAACGACTCAGAAAAGGAAGATGTTAGGCCAGTGTAGAAGATGCAGCAATGGACAGAGGGGTCGATGAGTGAATAGGAGTGCTTGTGAAGTTGGGGTTACTTTGGTGCCTGAATAGGACACAAGTGAGCAAATAAAAGGACTTTGGCAGGTGCAGTGGGGAATGCGTGTGGGGGGCAGGACCTGAGCAGCGGGCTGGGTGTATGCAGCAGGCCATGGTTCCTGCAACAGCTGCTGCTCTGCAGGCCTAAGGAAGGGCAGTGGAGCACTATGAAGCCCCCACTGACCGCAGCCCAAACCTGGGCTGTTGGGCAGGGGCTTTGCATCAGAGGGCGCGGCAGAGGGTTTGAGGGAACTCCCAGTTGGAATTGTCTCCTTGTTGCAAAGCTGTCAAGAATTGCCAGAAAACGTTTTTCAGCCAGGTGGGGAGTACCTGGGGGTGTGGGGGGGGGGGGTGTCCACTGCAGCTATGATCCTCTGCAAAGCCTTTTCTTCAGGGTATTAAGGCTGGGCTCTGTCTACCTGAATGTCAGTTAAGGGTGTGGCTGTGTAAATGAACTTACTCTGACTTAATTAAACTACTTGGAGTTCGGAAACAAAGCTCCAGAAGAGTAAACCCATGTCTCTTCTGTTGTAGTAGTTAGTCATTTTTCAAAATGTCAGCACTTACCGTTTTAAATCGGACCTTTGTTACAGCAGCAGTTAGCGTGACTCCGGAGAGCACCCTTCCTGAATCGCACCGTGACTCATGCTGCAGCAGGGCTTTCCTCCCCCAGTCACAGGGCTCTGGTCCTCGTAGACAGGGCTTGGAAAAAATGTGCCTGCCATCCCTAATTGGAAATTAACCCTGCTAATACGATAGTGCTCCCAAAGGAATGGCTCTTGGTTTAACAAAAATATAATGAATTGTGTCGTCAAAGCAGCTGGCCACAAGATCTGCGGTAGCTGGTTGCTTCTCTGATGGACCCTGAAGTGTTATTTCCCGTGTTGCAAATGGGAGAAGTGACTGCCGAGGGTGGAGATCTTGCTCTGGAGTGTGGAAGCAGCCTTGGTGTGGGCGCTGTGACTCGGACTTCCTGCTAACACATGGTTGTGCTTTTATTTTGGATTTGTTCCTAATACCTGTTCAGCCTGAAGGGCTCAGTATGTGGAATTTGAAATCACCTTGGCTTTGGTGCTTTCTGGAAAATAAAGCTTTCCCCTCATGCTGTGGGGAAGTGTCAGTTTCCAGGGGCTGTTGGTAAGTTAGTGTCATCTCCGCTTACTAACTCTCTTCCTCTTCCTGAGCACGACACTGGCACCAACACTGCTCAGGTCTGTGTTTCAGAGTTAATGTCTGAGCAGACACGCTCAGGATTTAGGGCCGAGATGGGTGACTTGAGCACCACAGGCAGTCTCACTTTCAAAGTTTGGAGCACCACAGAGTAATTTTAGCCCTACTGTCAGTTCTAGAGGGGTGAAGCGGGTGAGTCAGAGCCCTGTGGTGCTCAGCAGCAGTGAGGGGTGCGTCCCCAACAAGTGCCTGCCGGGAACTTTTGTGAAAGGTGGCTTTTTATAGGCAGTTAGCTGGGTATGTGGTGTATTGTCCAGGAAGTCGCTTTTCTCTTGCTTAAGAACAGGTATCTCTGGCCTCCTCAAACAAAAGGAAGGGAGGGAAGAAAAAAAGTAAGATGTGAGTCATCTGCTGAGCTCTCCAGGCTGAGTCTCACAGGGGTTTAACAGGCTCTGGCCTCTGCTCTTAGCCTCAAGAGAAATGTTTTCCCTTCCAGAGGGTGCGCTTCGCTCCTCTGTAACTGGCTGCTTTAGCTGGAGCTCCTAGGACAGCATTATTAGCAAAAATACTTAAGCATGATTTAATGCGTATGTGGTTTGTGAGAGGTGGAGATTGATAATGCTTGGAGATTGATAACACTTGAAACACCTTCCTTTCCTTAGGAGTATTCAGATGAGGGGGTTCTACCATCAACTCCTGACTCAGTGTAGGTACCCGTTGTCCCCCAGCTGCCTTTCAGACTTAGTGCAAACTCAGTGGTTAAAAAGAGAAAAGGAGGAAGCCGAGGTGTAGACAATGGGCTGAACTCTTGACGTTACTTTGTTGTCTGTGCCTAGAATGAATACCTTGTTTGAAATACAGTGGGGGTGGTGCTGCCAGGGCCAGCCACCCCCTTCATCCTGAAGTTTCTTTCTGATGGAGCAGGAGGGGAGGTTTTGTGTCTTTTCATTGCAGGAGAAGAAAACTTGTGGAGAGCTGCACGAAACCCCTGCACTGCGTGCAGTGTTGTGGGGCTGTTTTGTGGGAGTGCGCTCTTATTTCACATTTTGGGAGGGGAAAAGTGAAAGACCTCCAGATGGCTTATGCTGCATTTGGCTTTCCTACACCAGTTTGTAGCCTCTCTGGTTCCAGGAGAGTAGGACAGACAGGTGGGCTGCTGGCAGACCTCGGCAGCAAGCGAAGTGTTTTCCCAGCCATAACTAGGACTGCTTGAGAAGACTTTACTGCTCTTTGTATGCCTGAGCTGCAGCAGTGCCTGTCCCTGAGCCTGTGAGGGTCCATCAGAAGAAGGTACATCATGGGGAAAGGCACAGGCAGCCAGCCTGCAGCTCCTGCCTGGATCATCGCTCCTGGGGATAGAGGAGTGGAGGAAAGTGTCCAGACCCAACACCAGCCTTGAAATACCAGACATACATTTAAATCTGGTATTCGAAGAACAAACACGTTACATGAAGGGCGGGAGTTACATGGGTTTGCAGTGCTGGGATAAGGCTTCAAGGTGGGACCGACAGCAGTGCCTGGTACTGGTAGCTTCGAACTCGGAAGTAAGGTTTGCTTGGCATACTTACTTGGAAGGAGACTTTGTACTTTGCGCATGTGGAACATGGGGTTGTGTGGTCCTTGTGCTGTTAATAGTTGCTGCTTTTCCCCTGACAAGCTTTCTACATACATTCCTTTTGCAAATGGGGGGCTGTTGTGGAGCAGGCACTAGCCCTGTGGCTGGTAACTTTCGGCTGCTGCCCATCAGCGGACCAAGGGGCTCTCATGCAGTTATCCCATTAGCTGAACATCTGCCAAAATGCCCTTTCCCCACAGGGGCTAGATTAGTCTGGAACTGACCCAGCTCTCCAGGAAGCTTTTCCTATCACATACTTGTGGCTTTCAATCTGCTGCCCTAACTGTAACCAAACCCAGTGCCTGCCTTTCAACTGTGGAGCAGGAAGTTTTTGCAAGCAAAGAAGTGATTTTGCTCTATCTTTCTCTCCAAAACAACTTTGCTTGTTTAAGTGTTCAAACTGCATCATGTTTAAATATTCAAATTACATCCTATATATCACATAGATACTCATATTTTTGATGACAAGAGTTGTTTCGGCTGCAATGACCTGCACTGGACTGGTTTTCACATCAGCGCCAAAACCAAAAGCACTTCAAGGGGAAGGTGAGCAGCAGCAGCAGGACAGACGCTGCTGGTGTGCTTGATTTCTTTTTGCTGCCTGATACAAAGGTTTGGGACAAGCTTCCCCAGCACCTGCTTGCTGGAAGACAAGCCAAGCTCAGCAAGGGCCGATGTGAAAGTAGCTGGCGTCCACCCCTGTCTTGTGGAAGGCATTGAATTGCTGCCAATGAGCTGTCCCTGGATCTTGCTCTGGCTCATCTTACAACCTTGGAGTAGTTAATTCAAAGTCCTGCAGCCCTTGCCTTCAAGTGTCTTGGGCATGTGGTATACGTGAGCCAGGGTCACCATCAGCTGGGCTGGGATGCTGTGGTCTGAGTGCTGGTGATGCTCCTGGGCTGCTCCTGCCAGCTTCCTGCTGCTGCAAAGGCACCTTTCTGCCTTGCGTCTGCTTCTGGCCCTCTTTGAGGCAGCTTTCTGGCCCTCTTAAGGGCGGGATAGGAATATTTCAGACCAGCGCAGTGATATGTTCCCCCTTAAGTAATGCTGTCTGCAGCCTTGCAGCTGAAATTCCAGGATCTTGGCTCCTGCCTTACCAGTTTGCCTGATACCTAATGAAGAAATGATCTTCTGCATCTTCTTCTTGTTACAGTACCAAAGCTTCCCAGCTTTTGTTTCCTTATTGGACCTTATTAAAGATTTATGAAGGGGGCTGCATCTTCCCATGACGGTGAGCTGAAGCTTTTCTACCTTGTTTGAAGTTGCCAGTGGGTTTCCCTTCCTTACCCAAGGCCTCCAAGTGATAGCCTGAAACCTCTTGCTCCACCATTATGCTTGCTATTGCGTATAGTTGCTTCTCTACCATGCTGGTGTTCCCCCAGCCCCACTGTGCCATGGGTGTGCCTTAGGGGAGAAGGGGGTCCACAGCTTCTCCTTCCCTTCTTTCAGGCTCTTCAGCAGCTTCTGCTGCTGCTCCTGGTCCTCCCAAAAATGCTCCAAGTAGTGAAACTGGTTAATCACATTGACGCTGGATGAATGCTGGCATCCGAGCGGGATCTGTGGATTAACTCGTTCCACCCAGTGTTTGCCAGCTTTCGGCAGCCTGATGCATTATTCAGCAGCTGAGCTGCTTTTGGGCATTTGGAAAAACTGGAGCTTCCCAACACTTGAGGGTTTTATGAATTGACGTCTCCGCTCCGAAGCTTGCAGCTTCCTCCTCTCTTGGATTGCTAATGAACAAGAGGCTGCTTAACGCTGAGACCCAGAATGTTTTGCTGCCGGTTCCTGCGGTCTGGAGAGGAGGCCTGTGGCAAGCAGGCTTACTCCTGGGCAATAACCCACCTCCCAGTGACCACCTTGAAAAAAAGGCACTACTCAAGGCATGGGATCTGAGGATGTGTTTAACATCTGTGAACTCCACAGCATCCCCACGCTGACAAAAATATGCGCTGCAGCACTGTGGAAGGCTCTGGGACAGCCATGCCGCAGCGCGTGGGCACGAACCAGCCTGCTTCCAAACCTGCAGTTCAAGCCAGGGCACTTGCAGATGACAGATAGGGAGGGTGAGGTGACTAATGAAGAATGAATACCCTGTTGCACCCTTCTCATAGGCAGCGATGTCTCAACACACCAATGGCAGATACAGGGAAATAGGAGGGAGGCTCAGTGGTTCCATCAGCCCTGGTTTTGTTTTGTCTACAGGTGTAGGAGAAAATAGGGAAAGGCAGGAGCTGTGGTAGCTGGGATGCTCCTGGTGGGGGCAGGGAATGGGGATGAGATGAGGGCTGCATGGAGAGTGGTGGGGATGGGACAGCACCGGGCGGAGAGGCAGAGCAGTCCCTAGAGGGAGGCTGTCTTCCTCAAATGTGATTATTTCCATTGGTTTCAATGGCAAAACCTGGGTTGCTGTGTCCTTTCCCATGCTGCAATGACACCTTTGAGTTTATGCCAGTGGAAGGCACTTGCAGGGCCATCAGGCCCAAGACAACGATTTTCCATGTTCTCTGATATTTCAAGGTACTGCAGAGTAGTTGTTGTCAGACCCTGTTCCTCATTTTGGAAACATAATTGAGATTATGCAAATGCTGGTGCAGCACCAGAGGGTGACTGATGTGCTTGACGCCCCAGAGCAGCACTACTCAAAGGGGAGGCTGTTTTAGCACAGAGGCCCTGCACTGGTCAGGTTGAGAGTCAGCCCCGCTCCTGTCATGGCTACTGGTCCCACCAGTGCCTGTGCCAAGTGTTTGATCCTACTCCGATGATGTGCAGAGCACAGTGCAGAGCTCGCCACATCCATGCTGAAGCACTCAGTGCTTGGAGCACTGACACTGTTGCTCAGCCACCCCAGCACTGCCAGAAGCTGTGGTGGTCGGGGTCTGGGGCTGCTTTGGGAGTGTGTGGTGGTCGAGCTTGTGCAATGCTGACTTGAGGAAAGTGGAAGTTGGAGCACGAGGCCTGAAGGGCCAGAGCAAAGCTCTCCCTGCAAGGCTGCTCTTTGGGATACAGCCCTCCAGAAACCTCACCCTGCCCCGATACGTGGTGGGGAACAAGTCCAGGGATGGTGCCTGGATCCATGTTCAGACCTGTTCAGACCTGGTTACTGTTCAGACCTGGGGTATGGGTCAGACGTTGCCCTGCTGACCTGGCCCTGGGAAGGAGCAAGCCCTGGCTGGGTGAGGTGCTCTTGGCCACCCTTTGGCTGAGTGGCACTGGAGCTGTGCCAGTGCTTTGCACCTCAGTTATGATGGCCAGCAGCAGGAAGGGCGACTTATAAAGTCCAGGCTTGCGGGAGAAGCTGGCTTGGTAGCATCTCAATAGTGCTCTTGGAGCAGGGTCCTGGGAGGAGCCCTCATGGTGCACAAAGTCCTTCTGCAGAGAGATTTGCAAGAGGGGGGAGGATTTTGCCGAACTAAAAGCACTTCCCCCCCACCCATCCAGGCCTTCCCAACCGCGCGTCCCTCAGCGGTTCCTCTTTTAGCACCACGTCTCCTAAAAAAAAAGTGTTGACTGCAGCTTTTCTGGAGGCTGCAGCGCTCTCGTGTTGGATAATGCACAGCTTTTCCCCAGCCTCCTTCTGAGGCAGTTCTTGGGCTCAATGCAATCTTTTCCGGTCTGATCGCATGGCCAAGGAATGTATGTGCATATACAGTGTGTGTCTGGAGTAAGTTAAGTGCCAACAGCGAGGCTTTCACGAGCAGCATGAAGGAAAAAATGATGCTCAGGTTGCTGCTTCCCCTTTGGACGTGGGACGTTGATCTGGTAGGCGAGGGGCTGCTCCGTCCCAGCCGCGGCGTCTCTGCCTGCATCACGGGTGCACAGCAGAGATTTCTGCCTCGCCACGGTCAATAAAATCTTTGCCAACTGGAACAAAAATATTAAATCCGGTTGGCTTGGAAGGTAATGCTGGCTAATAAGTAAACGGGGTTGAAAAAAAACCCCTAGGTGATCCAGTGTTGCAAACAAGCATGTCATTCAGCGCTCCCTGCGAGACACTGCGGAAGGGTGCGGAGGGTGACAATAGTAATTAAGAAAGCAATTAATACTAGAAGTGAAGCTGCCTCCCAAAGACACCAGGAAATCCAGACTACAGCAGTGCTGGCATTGCTTGTCCTGGCAAAGACCCTGCCTGTGCTAGAAGGGGGTTGCACGTGGCACATTAATTTGCAGGCTCCTGGTCCAAGTGCCAGATTGGGGTCTATCATCCCCCAGGTCCAAGACCTCTCCATCGGCTTTGATGGGATCTGGTCTGCCCTCTCCCTCCTACCAAAACGTGGCTGGGAAGTGCCAGCTAGGGTGGAGGAGCGGGGGACCAGCAGCTCTTTCCCTCTGATCCAGTGCAGTGGAGCTCCCCGAGCATCTTTCCACGCCAGTTGCTTTGTCAGCTTGGGGCTCTTGGAAAAAAGAACGGGATGATGCTGCTGTAGCACAGCCAACATCTAACACACTCAACTTGGCTGTGCTCTGTGTGTGGGGCCACGATCATGCACAGTGCTGGATCCAAACTACCTTTAAATGGAGATCTAAATCTAATTCTGCACATGGGGTGAGTTCATCCACCCCCAACTCCACACTGCTGAAGACAGCCACTGTGCCCCGGAGCAGCACCACAGCATTGCTGTTGCCAAAAGGCATGTCAGAGGTCTCCATGCGTGTATCCCACACACAGCCCGGTCCCTGAGGGACAAATGAAACCAGAGCAGGGTGGCTGGGAAAACCAGCAGCA
>WYDI02023560.1:0-71984 GCA_009867235.2 Psittacus erithacus | reverse complement strand
CCCTCCGCCCCCATGCGGCGCGCGCGCCCGACACCCGCCCGCAGCCAATCGGACCCGGCCCACCAGGCTCCGCGAGAGCCGCCCCCACCCAATCACCGAGCGGGACCCAGCGCCGCCGGCCCATAGGACTCGGCCGCTGCAGAGACTCCCTGACTCAGTCCCGCCCCCTTGACCCCCGCCGCCCAATCACCGCGCGCCTCCGCGCCCAGAGCTAGCGAGACCCCGCGAGATTCCCTCACCTCACACAACCCTCACCTCGGGCGGCCCCGCCTTCTTCACCTCTCCCGCCAATCACGTGGCGCCGCTCCGGCCTGCCGGCCAATTAACTCTCCCTCTGAGCCGAGTTCCGCCCCCGAGACCTGCTTTTTGCCCAATCGCAGCTCTCGATCCGATCCGATGAGCCAATGAAGAGAAACGAAAGCCCGAAAAGGGGTTACTGGGCCAATGGTGCTCGGAGGCGCGGCGGCGGCGTGACCGGCAGCTCTCCTCGCGAGTGATTGGCGGCGGTGGGCGGGAGAGGAGCCGCCGCTCTTCCAATCGCAGCGCGGGGCGCCGCGGGACGGACGAGGAAGTTGCTCGTGCGCCCGTCGGCTGGTGGGCAGCTGGCCAATGGGAGGCGGGGAGCCGGCTGATGGGTGAGCAGCTGGCCAATGGGAGGCTGGGAGCCAGTTGATGGGCGGTGGGAGCAACCAATAGCGCTCCCGGGGCGGGGTGAGATAAGGACGCGACGGGGCAAGGAGGTCGCTGAGGGTGCTGAGGGGAGGTGGCGGGAACCGGTGCGGGAACCGGTGCGGGAACCGGGCGGGTCCCTGTGCCCGTCCGCTGGTGTGGCGCGTCCAGCGCCCGTTGCCCTGAGGCGGCGGCGGCGCTGCTGCGGTGAGCCCGGGCGCGGGAAGAGGAGCTCGGCTTCCTGAGGTGGATGTTTCCATCTCAGCCCCGCTCTCCAGAGGAAGGTGATTGCTGAAGCTGGCCTTCACCAAAGGAGCCTGCCTAGCTCGGCTAAAGGAAGGCGAATGTGTCTGGAGGCGAGGGCTGGCCTCGAAGTGTTTGTGTTTGCTTGCGGTTTTGGGGGCTTTCCCTTCAATTTGAAGAGGTGAAGGTATATCTCTAAGATTTTACCTTAAAGCCTTGAAGTAGCTCGAGTCTGGAGGAAGCTGAGGGCCTGAGCCGTGTCCGTGGGCTCCAGCAGCAAGAGAAAGGGGTTTGAACCTTTGCAGCAGGTACTACGGCCAGGTCTCCTCTCAAACTGGTTCTCGGAGGCTCAGTTTATTGTGGCGTGCTCAGGACACACTTTAGAGTTTCATTTTAAGTGCTGAGTACACCTTAACCCATGGCCAAAGTGGTTTTTGTTGGTTTAGTGCACTTACACCGTTAATCTGCATGCTTGGGGAACACGGTGTGGCTTTTCAAAGCGTAAGTGTTCCCTGAAACATAGAGAGTAATGAAAATCTGGCAGGTTGAACACTTTTCCATTTCCTCGTGTGAGCATTAATCCTATCTGATTAATAGTTTTATTTCAGAAAAAAGCTCCCAGTTTTCCGAGCCTTGCCCACGATGCTGGTGGAGTTGAATTAACTGTGGTGGTGATAAAGAGGCTCCTTCTTACGGTTAAACTGACTGAGCAGTTCCAAAGGAAATCAGTGGCAGACAGGGAACACGGACGTGCCCCTGCTATGAGTGAGGAGAGAGCCTTTCCATCCCTGCCTCTGATTCCTGTCTGAAAGGGGAGACAAGACAAGCACAGCGCTAACAGCGCAGCAGCGTTGCTGAGGCTTTACCAGCGCCCTGATGGTGCGGTATCAACTGCTGTGATCTGCCTTTGTGTGTGGGTCTCTGAACGTCATTGGCCTTCTGTACCACATGGGGCAAAGAAGGCTCCAAGTGTGAAAGCCTGTTGCAATTCCCGCAACTTGAGTGCAAGATCTTCTTAAGAATGGGGTTTGGGTACTTGTCTGCTCTTTGATAATGTAAATGAGAAGTCTTGTGGGGATTAAGGCAAGTTTCTGTGTTAAAACAGTTTCTGTTGCATTTCTATGTGGTTTCAGCTAATATTCCAGTCTGGAATTATAGTAGAGTTTTGTTAGCATGTCACAGTTTGAAGAATAGTGTCTTCCACTTGGAAAAGGTAAAGAAGAGTAAATGTGGTGCAGCCATTTTATAGTGTGTATTGGAAGAAGAGACAGAACACTTAGAACTTGTGTTTCTTGCTGGCTATCTGATGTTGTTGCTGCAGGTGATAACAAGCTGCGAATATGAATATGGTGTGCACTGAGGATCCTTTTGGACTCTGTTTCCCATCACGCTCTGGAGAGATGTGGAGTGGGGGACAATGGAAGGAAGTGGATACAAAGTAGGCTGGGTGGACCTGGCCATAGAGAAGGGCTGTGGGGACTGGAAGGCTTTTAACTCTCCCGTGCACTTTCATTATGGATTTGTTTCTTTCTCTGTTATTGCAAAATCTTCCCAAGTAGTAAAATCAGGCAGTTGCCTAATAATCATTGTATGGAAACTTGGGTTCTGCATGTATTTGCAGATTAATGGTTCAGTGGCATTATTCAAGTCCAAGTAGAGTGTCACAGTAGTATTTTTTCAATTAGGTGTGTTACCGAGTTAACTGGATTGCATGTCTTTAAATTGCTTCTTTTCAACGGAGTTTAATTTCCACTGGTGGACTTGCTGAAAGTCACCTTCAACTGCATTTTGGGAAGAAAAGGAAGAAAGAAGTTGTTTGTCTTGTTCTTGCCACTGGACTATGGTTGAATTTATGGTTGCAAACAAAGTGTTCAGAGGTAGGGGGAAAAAGTAATCTTTTTTTTCTAGCACAAACTGCAAGTCTTGCAGTGGCTGCTTCTTGAGAAAAGTTCACAGATACGTGGTTTTGGTGACTAATTTAGGAACCTAATCTTCTGGAGGCTCCACATCGTTGAAGGGTGAGGAACTAATGCACTGAAGAGCAGTGTTTAGTATTAAGCAAGGTGGCTTTGCCAGCTTATTTTTGCAGTGGATAGGGAATAATTCTGACCTAGGTCTCTGGTAGCATGATTTAAAGGCCTGTGTTTCTGAGAGCCTGTTCTTTCACGTATTGTGCTCCTGAAAAGGTGGGAATTGGACCTGCTTCTCATTCGTGTTTGAAGCAGCTGTTTACACTTCCTCATATGCAAACCAGTTGCCAATTAACCTGAGGCAAGTACCAGCTGAAGCTCATCCTGTTTCTTTATCCTTATTCCTTTAAGGAAATATCAACACAGTGGGGATTGTACTCACATCTTTGCCATGGTTGATGTTGCATATGTGCAGCTTTCTGTTGCAAGCATCGCCTACTGTATTACAGTTTTGTGAATGTTTGTATTTTTATGAAAACCAGGCTTTTTTAAAAACATGATACCTCAGGTCAACTGTTGGGAAAAGCTTGTATTTTTTATTGATGCCCATTTTCTTTACGGCTGTCACCAAACACCAACCATCTCAAGTTTTTGGATAGAGTGTATCTTTAGTAAATCTCAAAGAAGAAAGTAACCAGTTCCATCAGCTTAGACTGATGGAACAGTCCCTGAGGCTGACTTCCAGCAAGTGATCTGGGGTAACTCCTATGGCCAGTGTTTGTGAATCAGGTTATTTGTCCAAACCAGCCCACTATATCTAGCACAGAGTGTTTCTCCCCACATGCCTTTGTCTAAATACTCTGAAGGTGTCATTAGAGACTGTTGTGTAGATGTGTTTTTAGCAATGAGAGTAGAATGTGAACTGGGTTGCAGTCCTGGCATTGTCATCAGTTTTCATGACTGTTCTTGACATTACAAACCATGTTTTCCAATTGCCATGACTGTAAAGTGCAGTAAGATCTGGGAGCCACTTTAGTTTGAGTAAATGCTACAACCACATTACCCATCTTTTATTTGTTCTTTGAAGTTGAACCAGCTCTTTCCAGTGGGGTGAAAGCCTGGTGGGATGGCAGCTGAAGGTATGCGCTTATCTTGCGTGTCCATATGGAGTTACATGATATGCCAGTGTCGAATGACCCACCCTAACAAGCATATCTTCCTCCTACACTGAGTTTATAAACACTTTTAATTGGTGTCCCTGGCCTCTGTCATGCTGTGAAGCTTAAGACTGTCAGTTCAGCTGCTTTTTGGGCACTTCATGCTATGAAAATTAAGGAGGACAAGATCCAGTTGATTCATGCAGAGGTACATTTAAGGAAAAAAACTTTTAAAAGAATATTAAGGAAACATGAAACTTGCAGACAAAGCACTCAGCTTCTAACAGACCCTTTGTTTCCTCAGTGCAGGTCTGTTCCCTAAGAGTGTTGCCTATTAGTTGTATGAATCACTCCTACTCAGAAAAGGGCTGCAGAATGATTTAGTAGTGTACTATTGTAAGTCAGTGCTTCTGTGCCATTTATTGCCCCTACATAAGGAGTGTGAGGCTGCTGAGGGGAGCTTGTTTCAGAGCTGGCTCGTGTAACTTTGAGCAAGAGGAGTGTTTTGTGAGTCGTTCAATGAGCTTGAGCCGCTTGATGAGCTAGTTGGCAAAATCTAACCGTAGTAATTTGAACTGGGCAGGTACAGACACTGCTCCAGAGCCTGCCAAAGCCCAGTCTGATTGCAGCTAATTTGTCATCCCCAGTGATGCATGGAGATATGTGATTGGTGACTATTGCTGATGAAACATGACAGATCAATTCTAATCTCTTACTGGTGAAGACAGTTATTCATGGGGACATGCATCTGTCTCTTACAATTTTATTCACACTAAGAGTGCTGTAAAGCAGCAGCAAGTCTGCTGTTTGAGAATGTATGCTGGTACAGTTAGATTTTTCAGGAGCCCTTTGCTAAACTCATTTGAAAACTACGTCTAAAAGCAAATGCTGTGCATGAGAAACACAGGGTACAGGCTTGCCTCTTTTTTGAAAATCTACTTGGTCAAGTTTGTTCTTTTCTGACTTGAGAGATTTATTTTCCCCTTGGATTTGCCACTTGCTTTGCAGGGGTATAATCTTTCTGACAGCACTCTGCATAAGGGCAAGGAATGGAAGACAAATTTTAATCACCCAGTTCTATTTCTTTGATGCTCCTCAGCAGTGTTTTAACCTTAAAATTCTCCATAGAAGATTGTATCATATTGTACAGTATCAAATGTTTATGGTCCAGTTCCAGACATAGGCTTTGTGTGCTTTTTCTTGCACCACAAGAACAACCTCTAAAAACAGGATTCTGAATGTTAGAATAAGTCTTTTGATTTCATGGCTGAATATTGTGCATAAATGTCCTTCAGTCCTTAGGCATGTAGGGGGTTTGTGACCCTTTAATGCAGAAAAAGTAACCTTAAGTGGAGCAAAGCATAATAAAATGCCTGTGCAGATTTGCCTCCGATCCATACAAGGAGTACTCAAAGCTGCACTATTGATGATATATCATGTGGGTGTTGGACAAGCCCACACGTACCTTGATATACAACTGCAGATAGTCCTTGCTATTCTGTAACACCCTGGTAATGTTTTATTTGTAAACCCTAATGCTGAAGCCCTTAAAGTGTTGTAAACACAGTGTTAATGCCTGTGAATTTGAGGGGGTTTGGTTGGATAAATACTGTGCTCCAAATAAACTGAATAAACATTAATATGCACAAAGTATCACAGGATTAAAATTCCTGTTGGTGTATATTAGTCCTTTCCTTTGCAAAGAATAATTTCCCAGAGTTTTCATCTTCAAAACCTTTTTTCTACAAAACTGGAAAAGAATAAATTATTCATACAATGCAGTGATGAGCAAGGGAAAAGAGTAGTTTGTTTTAACTTTGGTTATGTATAATGGTTTGTGTCTTGAAGTTGGCAAGGAGGAAATCAAGTAGTGAAGACAAGTGGATGACCCAGCAAAGCCTTTTACTCTGTCAAAAGGCACATTGACCAAGATGAGTCTTTAAAGCAGTGGTATGGGAACGTGGCCGCTGCTTTGAAGTGCCACTAAAATGATGGAATGGCTCTTTCTTGAGTAGAGCTGCAGTGATAGAACTGAGACACGGGGCAGGGGACAACTGGTGTGACAGATGGTGTCATCTAAGATCATGTGTGTCTCTGATGCTGAAGATCAGACTCTACAGGCGCTTATGTTTCTTCACTGGCCTGTCAGCCCTGGTTGTGCCTCTCATGGTGTAGTTTTTGTGTTGGTCATGTCGCAGTTGACAGCTTTGCCCCAAGTTTCTTTGGTATACTGAGCATACAGATGTGGAGATCATGATTGACACTGAAACTTGAATTCATCCCAAAGATGATCACCTCTGAAACACTGAACTCCATCCCCTGTAGTGCTTTCTAGCCAAGTATTTTCTTTGGATTTTTCTGAAGGAGCTGCTGAATCCTTTACTCACTGCAGAGGTGAAGCATGAGCTTGGCTTTAACTGCAAGTGTTCAGGTGCTTAAAGCTGGTTTATAATTTGCAATTTAAAGACTTCAGCCTGATTTAGTTCTTTGTGTCTCATTTTCTTTCTTGCTGCTAAACACCAGTTGCAGGAGGTAGGGGGGGTCTTTATCCCCTGTGGCTTTTTGGGGAAAGTGACAGTTCTGCAGCTTTCTCTGTTCTACATTCCTTTGCACCAGAAATGACCCTGCTGCTCTTTGTCACCAGTGCTTTCTTTTATCCTTCTCCTGGCAGCTGCTCTTGCTCCATTTTGATGTTGGAACAGCAAATGAACTCCCTCTGAAGTAAATGTCATGCCAGTAAAGATGTTGAAGCAGCAAGAAAATCATCTCTGTCTCCGAAGATTAAATTTGAGACCTTTGTGAATGAGATGTTCTTAAAATAGCTCCACAGCATGTTATCTTCTCTAGAAGGTGGAGCATTGAAAAGCCCACCACAAGCCACTTGGTTTTGTGTGAGCAGGATCCCTAAATAATGGTTTTTGGAGTGGGGAGAGGAGCACATAACTTCCTCTGCCTCCAAATTAAAATAGGTACAATAATATCTGAGCACTTTGTTTCTGCTTTATCTTTCATTCTGTGCTGGGGGAGGGAAGAAGGAAGCAAAACCACCAGTACTTATGTTGCATCTTCTGGATTGTAGATTTAATCAGAACAGAAAATACTGTTGCTGTGGTGGTATTTTTGGAAACAGCATCTTTCAGAGACCTGGCTTCCTGGTTGTCCCACAGTTTGCTTTTTGTTCTCATTGATTTCAGTGGCAACAAATTGAGCAAAGCAGTTGAGTTGATCTGAATTGATTGTGTGCTTCTCTGATTGTATGCCTCTTGCTAAGAGTTTTGTTTGCAACATCATGGCTAATGCTCATGATGATTTCTTGTTCTGCATTCAGTTACACTGAAACAAAGTGCTTGCAACAATTTGCTCTATCAAGTTAGCTGTATCTGACTCAGTATTCCATAGGTATGACTCAGTGAAGTCCTGGGCAGGAAATTAAACCTTCAAGTTGTTGAGCTCTTGCAGATGATGATATATCTGTACATACAAGTTAGTTTTGTTTGCTCGAGCTTTATAACAATAATACAAAGTCCACCCTGATTCAAATTCCCATTCTCCCTTTATTTGTATAGCTGCTTAGTGCCTTTTCATCTGATGACCGATTTTGTTGAGCATAATAGATTATAAATCCTCTCCTAAGTGTTGTAATAGACCGTGTGCATTTAGTATTAAAAAAAAGAACAGTGTGTCGTGGAAACACTTAAACAATAATTTTTAAATCGTGGTCTTTGCAGCAGCACATCTCTCCATTACAGCATCCATGTTTTCCATGTTTTTCCTAATCCTATTTTTTGACATGATAATATCCCTTCAAGGGCTTTCTTTGCCAGATCAATTCGTTTCCTACTCAGAGAGCTAAAGCTTTTCAGCTGTCCATCCAAGTTATTTTTCTGGACTCAATTTCTCATCTCAAGATAACCAGCAGCAATGCTTCCCTCAGGAGGTTTGTATCAATTAGTTACACATCACTAATTCCTGTGGTGTTGGTGGACCAGTGAGTTGTGAGAAGGCTGCTGTAAACGGTTGTGGCTCTTGGGGGTTTCTTTACCTCTTTTGGTGAGGATTTATGTTTGGTTTGACAGCTTTTACATGGCAGCCATTGAAAGCAGGCGGGTTTACACATGGGCACGAAGGACAGCTTCAGCTCCTTTTGGGGTATTAATTGCCTGTGGATTCTGCATTGTCCTAATGAGCGGCCATGTTATACACAGCTGAGCAAATTTATTTGGAAAATATTTCTGATGGAGAATGGCGTCCAAGAGATACAGGGAGCTCAAAGCACAACAGCCATTTGTAGCTGTTGTATGTGTGCGTGCTGCCACTGTGATGGCACACTCCTAATGTATCAGTCTCAATTCCAGGCATCCTAAAGGCTGCTGGTAACTCTTCTTTTACCCCGTGGTCCTAATGATATTCAATGTAATTCGCTGTAAAGGAAAGTGGGATGTAAATATTCTGTACCTGAGACTCTGGGGTGACGTACAAGCAGCCTGGCATTAAAGAGAAGGGGGTGCAGTCTAAAGAGAAACTGCATCTGACATCAGTCACAATTCAAAAGCTGCTGTCGCAGCTTTATGTGCCAATGTACATGGTGAAGGATGGCTCTCCTGTTCCAACATGCACTAAGCCTTACTTTTGCAGTGTAATGCTGTGCTGCTCAGCAGATCCTAGAGGAACCACACAGCATCATAGTCCTCACATCTACCTCATGCAAGCTGTTCTGATAAGTAGCTGGACATTAATTAGGTTCCTTTTGTTTAGTAGAGGACTTGGATGTTAATAGCCAAGTGCTTGCAGTTGTGTTTTATACTCTAGCCACAGCACTGGCACTACTCAATCCCTGGTGTGTCTCCAGCTCCTCAATATCACTGGCCAAGTTTAAAAAAGTAGAAAGAAACTATGGTGCAGTATTTGTAATGTGAGTGGCAAATGCAATCTAGCAGGAAAATGGGCTACTCCTCAGCTGGAATGCAGACCAGGCTTCACTTAATCCCTCCCTTAGCCAGAGAAAGGTGGTTTTAATCTATTTATTATGCATTTGCTTGTTTTATCAGCACTGATATATCTGCAAATACCACAGTACTGTTTTTTACTGTCTTTTGCTACTCATTTGCTTTAAGCAGATGTATTGGGACATGAAGCTGTTTTCAGTTGTGCAGGTCTAATCTCAAGTAGTGCCACAGGCTCTCGTGAACTGTTTTGGGCTTACACAGAAGCAAAGGACACTGACATGTCATTTTTAAGAACCTGCCACCAGCTGTCTTAGGATTGGGTTTTTTAGGCTGCTGAATTTCTTTTCACTGTTATTTAAGACAAAGCTATTTTGATGTGATTATTGGAGAAGGAAAATTAAAAGGACAAAATCATGGAGAAGCTCATTAAAATGGAAACATTGGAATACCGGCATAATTGGGCATTAATTCTGGCTTCGCTCCCTCACTCACTTTACAAGCAATTTTGTATTAAAAGTAACATGTCTGCAGGATGATTCTCCAACATCTGTTATTGCTGAAACAAAATGATTTGCCTGGGTTTTTTTCCTCTTTCCACATTCTTCTAGCATCTGCATGTGTAGATCTGTCCTGTATGTTAATCATATCTAACACTCCTCCGTTCCAGGGAGAAAGCATCCAAGGGTATGGGATCCTATCTTCAGCAGGAGGGGAAGGCTTTGGTGTGGATGTCATGTTGCTGTCAGCTTCTGTTAGACATTGGGTGACTGGCTGTGACATGGAGTAACATGGGTGAGGACTCTGAGGGCTGCCAGCAGGAAGCCCTGCACATCTACGTCTGCTCACATGTGCTCTGTGAAACAAAGAAGTTCACAGGCTCTGGCCTGTCTGTCCTCCAAAACCTTAGTGTCACCTTATGTGGTTCAAACTATGCAAATGTTCTTATTCCAACTGCAGAAAGATTCTTGGGAAGAAAAAAAGGCTGACCAATAGGTTTGAAATAGTGTTTGGAAATCTTTTCTGGTCTCCAGTTATCATAATGATAATTGTCTTCCAGTCTTCAAACTGTGCTCTAGTTGGGAAGATACATGCTGAAATCCATTCCTACTCAGGAAAGTGCTTGGGCTTACTTTTAACCATGTGCATAAGTTATATTAGTTAAATGACTCATTACTATTTGCTGAAGCCCTGTCCAGTGTTTGACTAAATATATTCGAGCTGCAGTGTAAATACTGCAGTAAATAAGGGTGTTGGTTTTGGAATGAACTCATCACTGGTTTTGACTTTTACAGTCATTTTTGTGACATACAGTTGAAATCGGAAAAGAATGGAAATTCTGTCTAATTTTTGTAGTATGCTGAAATGTATTTAGGTACACAAAGAATCCACGTTGCGGTAATCCTGCCCATACGCAGGCAGAGAGCACCCGTGTGCATGGCAGATGGCTTCAGAGGAAATCCTCGAGAGCTGGGATTAAAAAGCAATTTTCAGCAAGTTGAAAATGGGTCTCCATATTTGGGTCACGGATATTAACTCTCTTGTTGCTCACAAATGAGGGACCAGTCTTGTTGAATTATTATGAGAATGCTGCTCTCCATAAAAGCTGACCAGTGTGTGCTGTGGAAGAGGGAAATGAGAATGTCAGTTGGTTCTGATCCCTTTCTAACATCAGTGGGAAGCAGAGTTCTGATATGCAAGCACTGGTGTGTTGGGAATAAATGGGATTCATCACTTGGCTAACAAATGTTGGCAACCCTTTAAAAATAACATGTATATGGCTTCAGGTTTTGTCTGCCTACTGCAGCAAAGTGACAGGAAGACAAACTTTCTTACAAGTAATCTCTGCTGTGTTAGAAATAGCAGATTGATACCTGCTTACATCTAGTACATTATATTTAATTGCTGTTTATTAAAGTGTCAAGACTTCACTTACAGCATTTTTATGTTCCTTCTGGATATAGTGTGTCTGATACGCAATAAATAATGTACTGAATGACGACACTTTTATTCAGTCCTACACAGGAATGAACATCAGCTCCAAGTTCTGCTTGGAAGTGTGTCTGTACTTGGCACTGCAAACCAAACCTGTGTTTCCTCAAACATGCTTTCGCGACACACTAGAACTTGATTTTTTAAGTACCATGCAAACATTGTTCCAGGCTGCAGCTCTTCAATGGGGATGTTCCGACATCCAGGAATATTGCCATCAATACGATGCATACAAGTGATGGAGTGCAGAGCAGCTTTGTATTCTAAAAGCAAGAGAAGACACTGGGCTTTTAGGTGGTAAAAATAACGCAGCAAGTTGGAGATTATTTGCTTTAACTAACCTATACCAGCTAGTAAACACGTTAGGAATATAACTCACTTTCACATCCTTTATACACTGACAGAAATGTACCAACCAGAAGTTTGACAATGAACTAGCTTTTTTTTAAAGACTGTTCTACCTCCAAAGTAGAAATTCAAGTTAGACCTTAGGCAATATTTATCACTAAACAATGATGTATAGCAGTGATACTGTTTTATTGTGTTCTCAAAGCTCAGCTGGGTGTATTTTGAGTAGGTTTGGAAAGCTTTCTGAGCAAAGGTGCCTGATGCTTTGATAAGTGAATTACAGAAGTAATTGCTGGTTTGAATTTCAGCCTATGGAGAAGTTAATTGCATTGCTCTTTGGCTATTATACTGGTTATGTGTTAACAGCAAAGCACGAAGTACCTCTGAAAGGACATTGTAATGGCATAACTAACTGCAGGTACATCTACTAAATGTTAATTAACAATGCTGAATAATAGGTGTTTTCTGCAGGAGTCATCCAAAGCAGGTATTGGAGGTCCTATCTGCTATACAGAATATTCATATCATGGATGAAGATAATGTTATGCAGCTTCTGGCGTGCAGTTCTTGTACCAGTGCTAGAAAACTTCAGTGGACGCAGGACTGGCTTATAGTTAAAGTTGAATCTGTTCTTCTAGGTCCTTGTTTTACATCACCTCCTATGGGAAGTTGTTGCAAAGTGTTGCAGATGACTATTCCTCTGCTCACTGTAGAATTGAGCATTTGAAAAAGCAGGAGTTTCTTATATGGAGTCAGTTACCTGGAGCGTTTTGGGATGAGATGAGATTGCACCACTGTGGCAGTGGGAATGGAAAGCCGAATAACCATCCAGGCCTATGACTTCTTAATTGTACTGAGGAGTTACTAGATGCCCTGAGGCCAATAAACACTTTTTCCAAAGCAGTGTTCTGCTCTGACAAATATGTAAATCCCTGAATTTATTTTGTCATTGCACAGAGCTCTGAACACCAGAAACTGTTGCTCTCCTTAAATGCTTCATTACCTTCAGAAACTCAGGACAGGAAACACTGAAGGTTCAGTTCCACTGAGTGCTTTGGAATTTCTCTCTATTTGTATCTTCTTGCAGTGTAGAGTTACTGTTTTTGCTGAGTAGATTACTAAAAGCAGTGACCTGTTCATATCGAGGCCATGAATTCAAGTTTAATATAACCAGTTAGACAAAAGTGCAAGCTTACAGACTGATAAACTGTGCTCTAGATGGGCTTCTCTGCGCTTCTTTATTGATGGTACTTTAAGTAGTGAGTTGAGGAGAAACAGATAATGAAAATTGATTCTTCTCTGCAGGTCTTTTGCTTACTGTTGGACTTGGACAGACGTAATCTGTGAAGATAATTGAAGATAATTGAAGTTCTTTTGCTCCGAATACTGTAAGTGATTTCTTGTTTGTTTTTATGAAAATCATTAGGAGCCCGTTTGCCTCACACAGGGGAAAAAAGGTGAAAATGCCATGTCCCAAACAAGTGTTGTATGATGTACATGTTTGCAGGAGAGATTTCTAACCAGCACTTTGTATTCAGGAACACCCCTGTCTCTGTTCCAGCTGTGCTGATAAATGCAGTAGCAGAACCCTAATTGCAAATTGCCAGTAAAGATACCAAAGGAAACAATGTTTTCGTACTTCTGTCAGGACAGCAGCTAGATTAGGATTCTCAGCATGGTGGAGGGAATCTGCTCTTGCTGTGTGTATTGTATTTGGTTGAGAATATACACCTGAAGTGTCAGTGTAGTATCTTAACCAGGATATCACGTAGAGGAGTTGGAGGGGCCATAAAACTTGGAAGGAAACATTTTCCCATTGGTAATGAGAGAGGGTGGTGGCCTTGGCTGTTACTTAGTGTTTCAGGTGCCATGATAACATAGCAGGAGACTTAGAATGTGTCTTTAATGTTTGATAGATTTCTCACAGGAGAGGACTTGCGTGCTTTAAACCCTGTGAATATAGAAGCATGGATGCTGGAGCATCTGGAATTATACCTCCTGTGGATCATGAAATCCAGCAATTGTATCTGGTAGGCTACTGCAGGGAGGCAGGAACAGAATGCCAGGGGTGTTACCTTGTTTCAGCATCCCTTTAGCATCCATAGGACACCACCCTCTGCTGAATCTATGATTAATAGTTATGTGTATTGCTAACAACACATTTCTTATTTCTGTTGGAGTGTCTTTAAAACAGTTGATATCCTTGCACTAATGAAAACACACAAAGAGCTCTTCATACCTCCATTTTTCCCCCAAAGCTGTGGGAAGAGTTTTCTGGCTTGTAGAACAAAGAAGTTAGAGGAGATTACACAGCCAACATCTGCACCTGGCTCACTTACCAAGTGAGTCTTTGGCATAGAAGCTAAAGTACCTTCTGCCAAGAGAGCCTTGCCCGTGCACTTGTTCAAGGATGAAGATGTGATAGTGTCTTTCCCTTTTTGGTTCACCAGAGCTATTTTGCTTAATTTGTCAAAGTCAAAATTTGGTTGGAAAGAAAAATATCTTTTTACTTTTAAATATCAGAGGTTGATTAATATTTAATGAAACTTTTTCTAACCAGCCATGTTAAGATTATGATGGTGTATCACTTCGGTTCCAATGGCAGACATATCACATATGGGTTGCCATTTTGATGGCTTTCAATGGTAATCTGACCCATAAAAAACTGAGGCATAATATGCAAACTGATTTTTTTCTGGCCTGCCCAATTCTTGATGCCATCTGTGTGAGGATGGAAATGAGCCTGCTCAGAATGTGGTCTGCCAGCTTTAAGCAGAGGGGTAGTGCCAATCACAGATGGATTTGAAAGAATAGCCTCGTGAATAAGAAGGGGAGGAAGATTCTTCTGAGAGCAGGAAGTATCACTTGAAAGCATATGTGTGTTAAATCCTGTGGCCTGTGGAACATTCATCAGACTTCTCTGTGGGTGCTTCACACAGATTAAGTAAACTAAACTTACTTTCTAAAAATCAAGAAAACACCCTCAACTTCCAAACATTGCTCTCCCTCCCACCACTGCCTTCCACTGCTGTCATCCATCATGGGATACAGTGCAGGAAGCTGACGATGTCTGATCCTGTGAAGTATCTGCAGAGAGGATCAATTCAGCAAAGCCAAGCACAGTAAATTGTTTCATAAGTTTTGTAGATCTGTGGGTTTTTATCTACAGTATGAATCCTGTTGCAGTTGTAGCACTGAGAGCCCTGGGCTGCCATTTCTGAGTTCCTGTCTCCCACAGTTAACAAAACCCCATGCTGCAGGTGAAGGTGAGTGCTATTTGCTGCTGCTCAGCTCATAATGAAGATATTTAAGCACCTCATTTTCACTGTAGTCAATGAGATTTCAGTTCTCTGCTACTCTGAGAGTCTTTGCTCTGAAGTTAGAGATTGAATGACCTTGCTTTTTGTGTAACCACAAGTGTCTTGGTACTATTTATAATCCAAAGAAACACATTAAATGATTTTCACTGGTTAGGAATATGGTCTGCGGAAATATCTGGGGGTTTTTAATCTCTTTAAATCAATTGCATTGTTTGAACAACCATTTGCTTTGCAGTAGGGAGCATGTAAAAGAAAGGTACCCATCGATGAATTTCATGTTTGTGACACTTGAACATCTTTCTCAAGTCCTCTTCAAGCCTTTTATTTTCAGGCTAAATAAACACCAATTTCAGCAATGTCTCATCTACTCCCTTTAATTACTGCTGTTGAGAGAAAGTTTCTGCCAATGCAAATGTGCTATTTTGTCATGTCACATCAAATGGCATCAGCCTTATATTTAGGAACAAAAAGAGGGGGAGGCTGAGACAGGATGTGGCTACAAATGGAACTAAAGGGTTTTCTTAAATATAGGCTGAAAATAGACAATTGAGGCAGCGATGCTTTTTCCAGCAAAAATCCATGAAAGGGAAAATCAAGTCTGTGACGACAGAAGTGAAAAGCAGAGCTGGGGTGTGAAAGAGGGAGCTCTGGATGGAGGCGTGGGCTGGTAGCAGGAAGCAGCTGATGAACTCCTCATATACGCAGACACCCTTCGCGTTGTCAGGTTGGTGTGAAGTGGTTTTAGAGACCGCATGCATCTCCTCTTGTTCCTTTGGTGCTGGCTAAAATGTTACTAGCTGGGCTTCCCTCCAGCTTGTGGCAGGACATGCCACTGCCCTCTTCTTTGTGGTCGTCTCCCCTGCAGGTGGATTGCTTCCTGACTGGAATTATTTTGATTGAAAAAAGAATTAATGACTGGTCTTTGTTAATTTGAATCTCAGCTTAGCCCAGTCACTTGCAGGAGTTGTCTGAAACCCCATATAGCTTTATTCAGCCATCCAGGTTGCTGGAAAATGAGTTTCTGTGGTGTAATAGAAATGTGCTGATTTACACAAGGCAAGAATTTGGACTAGTGACTGGAATGTTGACTCAGTGGCATTGCCTGGAGAAGCTTCCTCCAAATGGAGTCCCAGTACAGATACAGTACCAGTACTGCAGATCCTTATGTTGGACATAAACTCATCTATGGCAGTATTTACCATTTCAGTTTATTTCTTTTAACTACTTCCAGCAATAACTCTCAGCTCCATAAACTAAAGCTAGTTTCTGGTAAATATGCATAAAGGAAAACTTGCAGTAGCTGTCCAGATAAATGTAGGAGACTTCAAACAGTTCATCACACTAAATTAACTTCAAAAAGTGTCTCTTCACAAATCATATTTTATACAAGTTGTTCTTGAGGAAAGTCAGTTTGGTTCTTTAGGAAATGTTACCAGCTTCCCTGTGGAAAATACTTTTTGCCCTTTCTGAACTGGGCAGAAAATGATCTATTGAAATCAAATGCATAAATTATTCATGTAATATGTCCTGCTTTGAAATAATGAGTCTGATCAGAGCCTGATGGCAATTAAAATGAGTTCTGAAAGATCAGCTGTGTTTGAGAGTCATCAGAACTCATGCGAATGTGAGCTGTGGGCATGGCAGCAGCACCTACTTAGCAAATTAGAGAAATACGCTTAATTTCTTACAGCTTTTCTCACAGCTACATGTCTCTGCTCACACAGAATGGGTGATGTTAGAAGTAATATTTTTATTCTTGTCACAAGGATGATGACAAATGCAGTGGAAGCTCAGAAGCTTGGGTATTTACAGCATTATGACAAATTTAAGTCAAGTAGCATCTCAGACTGAAGCTAGACAGGCAAAGGCACTCAACTCTTCAGGGCTAGATACTACCAGTCCTTCAGGACTGTAAAATGTTAAATATAGTAATGCAGTAATCTAAACTCTTGAGTTTTGAATTCTTTACAACAGGAAAATAACAACCCGTGGTGCTAAATCCATATACGTGATGAAGCTTGATGGAAACAAGGTAATGGAAGATTTATTGTAAATGGAGAGTGTAAGAGTCTTGGTGTGCTTCCTCCAGGAGTGAAGGGAGGAGCTGAGAGTGTCCTGTAGCAACTCTGGTGATACTTAAGGCGTTAGTTTACATAGAATTTACTTTGCATTTTCAGTTTAATCCACTCCCCAAGCCTTAAGACAATCACAACTGATTCTTTCCTCCAGTGACTTTATTTAGTGCATGAGAATTAAAAATACCTCAGTAAAATGTGTGTTTTCATAGCAAGGAATACATTTCTGTTACACCACTTCAAAGCAAATCACAGAAGTATTAAATGGGGAAGGAGAAAGATAGGTGTTTGGGTTTATAGATGGGATTTGTTTGTTTTGAACTGAATAAGTCTGAAAATACTGGATAAAAACTGCAGATCAAATGAAAAGCCTCCATAAGTGCTCTGCAGCTTGTTCGTCAAAAACCCACCCAACTGACAACACCACAACAAGAAAATGTTCTTAATTAATGTCTTCAGTTAAAGGAAAAGCGTTGTGGAGCTCTTAAATACATTATTAAATCTGTATTGTTTAGATAATAGGATGGGGAAAGACACTTGTGCTGAGTGCTGTGTCAAATCCGTCAGGGCATGTTTTAATTCTAGTTCACTTGCTGGATTTCACAGCTATTTGTCTGGGTGTGGGGGTAATTTGGTGGGTTGAGTGAAGCCAGATGACTGTAATGAACTCATTCTGTGTCTTTGACTCATGCTGGCAAAAAAAAGATGCTATTTAGGGGGTATTTTGTATTGTTCAGACTTCTGTTCCTCCTGTCTCTCAAACTTTCTCTAGGTCGCTGTCTTTGAGCCATCACCAATAATTACATCAAATTAATTCAGCATAATTGAGTTAATTATTAGCACCAAGGTTAACAACATGCCTTCAACTGAACCAGAGCTTTTTACCCCCCCTTTCCTGAGGTTTCACAAAATGTAAACAGATCTGAATCACGGGTGAAAGCTGAGGCAGCTCCACTTCCATCAAGTGCTTTTACCAGTCAGAACTGTCCTGCCACATTCACTCGCTCAGATGAGTGTTGATAAATGTGCTGTCTGCTGAGAAGGGAGAAGAATGCAGTGGCATTGTGTGCCAACACCCAAGTATTTGAGAAAGGAGGAAATGGAGCCATTCAATCAAAACCAGAAAGATAGAATAACCATTAATAAGAATTCAGATGTATTGAGGATCTTGAGCCTGGCTTAGCTGACATACATCAAAAAGAATTAAGACATAGGTTCCAGAGATTCAGAGGATGGCTTTTTGAATTACGAATGCTATCGTGAATCACTGTGTAAGGGGTTGGCTCTTCTTGTGCATCCATGGTCTAGGCACAGTGCAGTGGGATGCATGAATCACTGGTGTCTCAGTGTGTTGCAGTGAATCTCTGCACTGGGACATAAAGAACTCTGCCTTTGTCAAGGGTAAAAGGAAGCTTTTACCTTCGGTGCCAAGGACTGGGAATTCCTTCTTTGTAGTAAGCTTGTTGCTAGCCAGACTTGTCCTTTGCTTTCCTATGAAACAGATTCTCTTTGCTCTAAGCCAGGCCATGGAGAGCAACAGTCAAGTTTTGGGGAAAATTGGAGATATGGCTTTAAGACCTCAGAAGCATTCCCAAGACGTGGAGGGATCTGCCCACATGATTAGCTGTTGGTATGGTAACAGTCCCTGATTAGGGAACTGCACCAGTGAAAATCCCCCTTGAGAGGCTGAAGACTCCTGGACTTAAATGTTCTCTAATACTGCTGCTTGCAAACATTGCTCCCGGGAACAGGCATTTTGCTCAAGATGTGGTGGGCCAGATTCGTCCGTTGTATAATTCCACCACAGACTGGGCTGGTGCCAGGGAAGGTTTTGGCTCAGATGATTACTTGGATTGAGAGCGAAGGATTGGAAGATGCTAAATTTCAGCAGGTGTGGATTTGAAATAATGAGACAGCTTCTCAATGCTGCTGGAAAGGATAATGTACATTGGGAAGGACGATTACAGGATGAGCTGGAGGCACCAGGGCACTGCACAAGTACTATTGCCCTTAGCCCAGGGATTACGTGTGTATAGTTAGAACCAGATGGGTGTGCTGTGGTGGACCAGCGGTATGAGAGGTCATACTGGAAAGCTCTGCTATACTGCAGGTTTTCTTTCCTTGTAGGCTGGGCATGATGTTTGCAGTAAAGGAATGTTGAGGTGTATGTTGGGCATTGGTTTAAACACGAAACAACAGGGTTTTATTAATCCTTAGTAGTGTGGCTCACAGTGACTGCTTTGACTTTAAATTCTGACTCTTTACCTTCCCATGGCTTTGTCCTGCTACTGAGGTTTTGTACTTTTACTTTCCTAAGCAGAGCCCTTGCACTGAGAGCTGCTCATTTCAATTTATGGGCTTTTACCCTCTTTCCTTTTTTAAAAACAAAGATAAAGTTGGGTTTCATGAGCAAAATGAGCTTATCTTGCCATGAAGGTAAAACTAACCAGTTTCAGTCTCTCCTGAATCATTAGGAACCATGACAAAACCTTGCATAAGACTTACTGTTCTTTCCAAGCTTATATGACCCATGGATCACAGAATTAATGTTGTCATTAATCAGACAGCATGTTTGCCCCCTTCAAAAGAACTTTCATACCTTCTGCTGCCAACTGAGGATCAGTCCTTGAACAACATCTGTGGTAGCTAGTGTTGTGCCCCCTTGGAAGCTCTTCAAGAATGTGATGATTCAAACAGTATTAGAAGGTGATAGAAGCCCAGCCAGGAAGTTGTTGTATGAACTATCATGGAATTGCTAAATTGGAGCTGAGCACTGAGGCACTTCAAATGCAGTAGTTACAAGGAAAGAAAGAACAAACAGGCAGTTTTGTTGTAAAGCTGATTGCACCAAGATATAACTTAATTCATATTTAGGCATGGTATCAAAGGTAAGTATTTAGATTTGGCCACTGAGAACGAAATTCATGTGGACAGCAGCTGAACTGGGAAGTTTACAGCTGGGAAGATGAAGTTCTTTGGAGTCTGTGCCTCTCTTTAACCCAGGAGAAGTCAGTCAGGAGAACAAAGTAGAGAGGTTTGATTTGCACCTAAACAGGGAGATTCCAATCCTCTCATTGCTGTCCAAGCTTGATGTTCAGCAGGTATGCTCCAAAGAATATTACTCTAATTTGCCTGAGCATGTTATTAATTATCCAGAAGAGGGTAATCTGGCCTCTGTGTGGGCAGCAGGTTTCCTCACTGGTGTTAGATTGCAAAAGTCCCAGTGTTTTCTTTGCCATTTGATGTATTGCATGTCTCTGCTTTGTGATACTGAACAAGTGTAAAGTAAAACATTTGCCCTGTGGCTTTGGTTAATTTATATAAGTGGTTTTCATCATGACAAGAATTTGATGTCTTTTTGTGGCCAAACCCTGGAGTTTTGTGCCTTTTTATAACCCTGTTGGGTTACATCTATATTCAGTTTTCCTTTACCATACAGATCTTTCAAGCTTTTACTTGGACACTAAGTAAAACAGGTCTGATTTCCAGTTTCCTTGCAGTTGCTTTACACCATATTGGCAGTAGAGGGATCATAAAGTGAGTGCAAATACGAAATATAATCTATGCTTTAGTTGTAAGAAAACTGCTTCTCAGAGCCTGAGAATATAGATCTCTTATGTGCTGAGCATGCTGGGGCGCTCAGATCTTTGTTCAGCACCTTTCTGTATGTTCAGGGTTTGAGACCAGAAGGACAACTAGATTGTACAGGTTGACTCTGTGTAATGTGGTATTAAACCTGATTCGGGAACCTGTGCATTCAGTCCGGCAGCGCGTGTTGGACCAGCACATCTGTGCCTCACAGCTCCTGCACTGCCTGCGAATTGCTGGGATGGTCCAAGTGTACGGAGCTCTTTCCTTTTTGTCCTTTGCAATGGACTCTCAGTTGCATGTTGAGGCTGGATGAATTGCTGTGGTAGTGGCAGCCTATTTCTTCTTCTCTTTACTTTATTTAATGTGGATGAATGAATGGCAAATGAATTGGAGCTCTGCTGCGCTTCCAGAAGTAAAAGTTACGCCTTTCCTTTTATTCATAGGTTCCTTGTTGATACATTTAGAGATCACTATGAATTTTTTGCAGCTTACTGGGAACTGATGTTCAGTTGTTTGTCCAGTATGACTGTCTAGTTCTTTCTGCAGAACTGTTCTTTCTAAGTTGTGGTTCCTGACTGTGTGGGGCTAACCTGCACTTGAGTAGTTTGTGTAATGCTTGGGTGTATTAAAGCACAATTTTGGGCCCACCTTATCCAGATATATACCACTTTCTCTCTGATTCCCTGTTGTCATTATGCACAGCTCTGGCAATCTTTATCGTCCTCAAGTTCTGCCAATTATAACTTGCAGGGAGACAACTGCTGATAGTGCTGAATAACATCAGCCCTAATACTGATCCTATAGAGCTGAAGGATGTCCAGCCAGTGGTGATTCCTTGTCAACAACAGATCTGAGCGCTCTCATTTAGCCAGTTCTTAATCCCCTATATGCTCTAGTGATACCATGTAAACTAACTCTACACTGCAGGGCTGTGCCCCCAAAATTTGCTGCTGCTGCACTGTCGTTTGACACTGCAGCTCTGCTCACGCATCAAGCAAAGCATAAAGCAGAGCAGAACAGAAATAGAAGTTAACAGAACAAGACTGACTATCGTCATTCATGCAATAGGACTTTACAGCTCAGATTTAGAAAGGACAAAATCCACAACAATGACAGGCCACAGCTCGTCAGAAGTGATCACATCAAACCAGCAGATCTTGATAAAAGCCCAGCATGCTGGAGAGATGTGTGTGTTAGAAAGTGACTCCAGCATTGTACGTGCTCAGCCATACATGAGGAGGGGTGTATCTCAGAGCAGGCCATGGCCCAGGGCTGCAGGATGCTCTGTATCTCTGTCAGTAAATGTGACTTGGTAGGGATGGATGTTTGCTGGTTTGCCCAGAGCAGCAGAGCCTGTGGAGCTGGGCTGGACACAGCACACCAGTCACTCTCCTGTGACCTCCTGGAGAATAAAGAAAAGACACTGCAGTGTAATAACCAGAGAAGGCAGTTAGCTCACTGCACCCAGTACAGTCTGCCACTGCTGCAGTGAGCTGTAAGTGTATTTGAGAAGCTACAGCCTGGAGTCATGGGTCTTTCCCAGCTGGGAGCCTGTGAAACCTGGAAGGGAGAAGTGAGTCAGGTTCGAAGACAAAAGGGTAAGAATCCTTCTGAGGAGCAGCCATCTACTTGGGTGTCTTCCTGGACTGACGTCAAAACATGAACCAAGATGTTTTGTGGTTAAAGAGGTTTCAGGAGGCTTCCAACTTCATTCTTATTTTGGCAGTTGGATTATTACTTTCCTGTACATCTCATTTTGCACAAATAGCACTTTTGGAACCTGTATCCAGACTAATAAAAGCAGGTCCAGCTAAGGCATAACAGGGCAGGTTACAGAGTCTGAATATGAACTTTTAATAGTAAGTTCATTAGTGATTTTCAGATTCTGTTTTTGGACACTTTGAGGAGAACAAATAATTTTGGCACCTTAAATAACTGTATAAGGTGTTCCAAGTTCAATACCAAATTCCCAAGGTAGCTAGAATCGCACAAAGGTTTGCCAAAAGAGTCCATTTCTCTGCTGTTTTATGAATACTTATACTGCTGGGAATATTCCAAAGCATCTTCCTAATTCAAACTAAACTAATACCACTCAGTAGATGCTTTACATCCATTTGTTGAAGGGATTTATCTTTGGACATGCAGTGTGATCAACTTGCCTGACAGACAGTCTGGAGCAAGAGCCGGGACCAGCTGCAAACACTGGTACCAGCTTTTGGATCCTACATGTACCTTCAGTTACACAGAGCAAACTGTAGGAAATAGCATCAAATGGTTCTCTCTCTCCATTTCTAGTTTCTTTTCCTTCCAAAGGAGGAAATGACTGCTTTGTGTGCCTGGCTCTGTATGCCTTCCCCAGTGGAGAACCTGGTTGTGAACACGGGTTTGTTAGGAATGATGGATAAGTAGTTAGAATGCTGAGGCAGGCTATGGGAACCCTGCTTCATTCTGTTAAATACCCCTTGGTGGTTGGGATTCAACACCTCAGGATCTTTGTGAAGGTGAGTGTGTGTCTCACCTACAGTGAGCTGGTGAGGCAGTGTTCCACGCTATAGCTTTGTATCAGTTAAGAGGCCAAATTGAGTCAAATCCAGGCCTGTCTTGGTTCCCTGTTGTTAAAAATGGACTTAATACTGTTGTGCTACTCTGCTGGGATCCTGTAAAATCCATACTTGAAAGATCATAAGGTTTGGCTGGGAAAGGGAATCATAAGTTTCTGAGTCTAACTCCTAAAAATGTAACATTTTGAAGCAATAAGAAAGCACATCTCCAGCCTGTACAGTGGGGGAAGAGAGGGATGGGGAAGCCAATGTCTAACCAGCAACAGCTCTGGTAACTCCTGCAGTGCTTTAATTAACACTCCCAGTCCCTCAGGCCCAGCTTTGGTGTCCGTTTAACCAGTCTGGAGGGATTGAGACTGTAACTGAACCATAGGGATTTGCTTGGAAAACAGTCCCAACAGCAGCACACCCCAGCAGAGAGCGGTGGCAGTGTCACAGCAGTGTCACCCGGGTTCAGCTGTACACTGGGTCAATTGACAAGCTTGCTAATGCAGAGTGCAAGATTCATGGGCTTTGGTCAGTCTTTGCTTCACTATCTGAATATCATTATCAGGAATGTAAATCATTATGCAATGCAGAGAAATGCCACAATAGTCTCAGTGTCTCCTTTTATACTTGTCTCTTTTTAAACAGGGCTTTATCTAAATGCAAATGTGATTTCAGCCTTCTGATGAGGACATTATACAGTCATCCATTCCAGAAAAGCACAATTAGCGGATTATTTGATTTCTGACTCAACAGTTCTTGGTTTAGATAGTTTGTTTGTTGTGCTATGCCTGATATTTAAGTTATCAGGAGGGGATTTACATTATTAGTCAGGATTATAGCCAGATTGTGTGAGGTCGAGGGTTTTTTCTTGGCAGAAAAAAACAGTAACATTTGTGGGATGGGGGGGGAATGTTTTTAGAACAAAAGGCAATAGTACAGATTCTTACTATGCTTCATTGTCCTTTTGTGCTAAGTAAGGAGCAAATTTCAGAAGTGACTATGCCAATTCTCTGATGTTCTGGGCTGTACAAGGGCAGGGTTCAGCCTTACCTGGTTGGGGATCTATTCACTGTTGAGTTGTACTCATACAGTACCTTACAACTGAATAATGGGTCAGGTCACAAGATTATTTCTCATTAAAGACCCATTTTACCCAATAACCACCAAGTTTTCCATGTGCTGTGGTAGATTCACCGTGAAGTGTTCACTGGAAATGACATCGCAAACACTGAAGTTACACTTAAAGAAAAATCCAGCTCTTTGGTAATAAAATTGCCTGTGGAGCTTACCCAGGTCACAGGGATCATCACGTGTTTGAGCTATGAATCCGTCAGAACTCAGGATGTGTGTGTTCTTTTTCTTTCAGTATGGGAGTCTCGTGGAGTGTGTGTTTGACAACGAGACCTGGTGAAACCTTCGCTCTTCATCTGTTACAAAGTCCAGTGTTTGTGGGAAGGTAAAGGATTCATTTTCTTTTCCCCAAAAATTCATCAATGTAAATGCATTTGTCACACGATTTGACTTGGCTTCCACAGCTCATTAATTCCCTATGGAAAGGTACTGCAGTGGAAAATTCCTAATTATCTATAGCCAAACAACATTTACAATTCCATTGATCAGTTTAATCCTTCCATATTCATATCTTTACGTGAGTGGGTTCTTGCTGTCTCCCAGAGCTTAGCTGAAGCAAGCTGTCCTATCCATTCCCAGCACATGAGGGATCTCTGCTTTTGTGACAGGAAATCTATTGCTCCACTTAAGTTTAATTAGAGCACAATGACATATGATGAGTTTACACATCAAAGACTAGAAACAACTCAACAAATTGGCTCTAGTCCCAAAGTATATTTTGGGATCTGTATCGAATCGGGATGTTTCACTGTATTTAGTGGGAATACATGAAATACAGGGTCAGGTTCTCAGGGTCAGTGGAACTATACCAGTTCTTACCAGCTAAGTCTCTAGCCCAAAAAAATCTGTGTGTAAAGTTAAATTTAGGTTCAGATCATCTTGAATCCAACTTCATATTCTGGATTTCTGTACTGGCTGATACCCAGAACCTGTGGCAATATGTTTGTTAAGTAACAAGCCGAATCCTGTGCCATTCTATGAGTATGTTTCTATTTTCAAAGTAGGACACAGGCTTGGAATCTTCCTACCTAATTTTGGCTTGTAACTGCAGGATCTATATTACAGTTCTTGGTTTGCTACTCCTGTGTTCAGCAGAGACAAGGGCAGGGAATAATTCAGTCTATATATTGTTTGAGTCACATATTGGAGTTGCTTCTTGCTGCTGGTCAGGGGGAATGCAGGATCTCTACTGACTATCAAGAGTATCATCACCTCCTGTACTCAAATGCCAAAGTGACATGAATCCAAACCAAAAAAAATGCATGGAGCTGGTGCCCAGCATAGGTTTCATAACAAAGAGAAAATGATATTTTAGAGAAAAAAGATTGTAAGAAAACTAGAGATTAATATTTGGAAGCCCGGTGACATCTTGATCTGTATTTTAAATGAAACTTCTTAGGTAAAGCCATAATCAGTGTAAGTTGGGTACTTGGAAATTGAGCCAGCAATGGGACTAGTCAGACTGAGGCTGTTTTGAAGTGTCAGCTCTTAATCTATATTTCTGCATTTTTGGAACATCTTTCTGCCCTGCATATGTTGGGGTTGTTGGTTGTTGACAATATCCAGTTCCTGTAGTGTGTGTGAGGCAGAATGGCTTTTATTAAACAAATATGAAAAAACAGAACTGGAATCAAACAGAATGAAAAGATTGCAAAAGCAGTATAGAGCCAACTTACTGCCCTTATGATGGAAAGATGGGTTTCTAATTGCCCATGAAAGCTAATGGAAACCATATTTTGGCTGTGAATAATTCCCAGGAGGGATGATAGTGAAGTCTGACCTCATCTCTTGTACTTTACCGATAGAACATACCGAGTATTCAGAAGTAGACACCCCCCACAAGGCTCAAAGCTCAGAAACCACTGGTCAGGTTCAGATATTAGAGGACCGTGTGAGCTTTACTGGCACATCACTGACTTGTCAGGGACCGGTGCAGATCCACTTTCATTAGGCTATATCAGTTGTGGGAGGAGTGGATAACTGACAGAGGGTAAAGGTTGTAATGACAGAATCCAGGAGCAAAGTAAGCAAGCTTTTGATGCCCACAAAACATCCTGATACCACACTCAGTTGTGCTGATAGAAGCGGATGTTTGAAAACTTACTCCTATCAACACCATCTACTTCTGACTTACCTGTAACTAAGAATTGGAAATGCCACTTACATTTTGTCCATGGAATCTTTCCTAAATGTCCTTCAGTCCCTAAGTTCTTTACTCCAGACTTTAGTAATAACCATATCAAATTATTATACATTAAAAAAAAATATAAAAAATAAAAAAAATAACCATATCAAATTGTTCTCTTAAATTTTAAATTTGATCCACTTTTTGCCTTTCTGAGGTGTGTATTAGTCCTTCTTGCACTGGATGGGGCACTACCAGCATGGTATAAACCACCTGGATTCCAAATAGCTATATTGACATTGGCATCACCCATTTATCCATCCTGGATAAGTGTTGCTAAAATGATTCCAAGTAAAGTCACAAATGAACTGTGCAACACACATTTCAGAGGTAAGGAAAGATGCCAGTATGACTAAGCAGGAAGGGGATCCTGACATGTTGTTCCAAGGTTTATGCCTATTAAGCCTATTGTATATCTTAGTAATTCACATCCTCAGCTCATGAGGTAGTAGCCCTGTTGCTCTTAAGTACTTCCTTAAGGCAGTTGTCTTGTTCCTCTGGAGGCTTGAAGAGCTTTTCCTGCAGTGTGGTCAGAGCCTTCCTGAGGGGCTTCCATCACACCCAGGCTGTGACGCACTGTTTCTGCAGGTCCTTCAAAACCCTTGCCTGCTGGATAGGGGGTGTGCTATCCTGTGTGCTCCATTAGCCTCCGCAAAGCCAGGCTCATACTGCTGCCACCTCCTCCCCTTCCCATCCCACCTACTTGGCTCATCTGCCTCCTTTTTCCTCATCGTGTGACTTGACATTAGTCTGCCTTGTAAATTCTTCGTGGCAGAAACTTTTTCATTAGCTATGTATATATACAGCCTACCATGATGGAGCCTGAATTCCTGACTGAAGAGTATGGGCACGGCTCCAATACAGAGAATAATGCTAGTATTGCAAGGTTTTTTCTCACACATTCCCTGTGGAGAAGCAGCTCTGCCACAGGAACAGCTCCCTTGCTATTTACAGGATGTTACTTTTGACCAGAGATAGTTAGAATCAAACACCAGGATAGCATACATTTCACTCCATCTTTCAGTAAGGAACAGACAAAAACCAGTACTGCGAGGTGCTCAGGTATGACTTTGTGCTCTGAGTCAAGCTTTGTAGAGGTCCATCCCTCAAGAATAAGGCACATTTTTGTCACAGAATGTTGCCATTTTCTTCGCATAGAAGAATCATGCTGTTTGTACCTAAGACATTAGAGATTTTCAGTGACCTCTGCTACTATAAATCAGCATAGCTCTTGTTACAGTTCCAGAGCTGTGCTGTTTTATATCTAGTTATAGTCTGCAGTGGACTTTTGTTTTACTGAAAATACAGATTACAGTAGTACATGGCCTGTTATGGTGGGCATTTTATAGGTACATAGAGATGAGATTTTCCCCACTGCAAGAAGAACCAGTCTGTGCAAATAGACAACCTGGGCATGCGGTAGCTGCAGTGCTCTAGATTTGGCCAAAGGACTTAAATTACTTGAGAAAAAGAAAAAAATAATTCCAAATAATAAGTAAGTGTCATAACGGGTGCTAAAATAATGCCACACACCTTCTTCATTATTCACTTTCTTATTTATTATCTTTATTCTTTAGAGTACTGATGTAGAAGCACTTTTTCTGAATGTTAATTTAGCTCTCTGCAGATGGCAACCATCTGTTAAATGACAAGTCACAGTATTCGATTAGCACTTTATATAGCTTGGATGGACTGAGTGATACAATATGGAAGTACAGCCATGGAGGTGAAACTTGTGGGATTTGTTCTTTTCCTGTTACCAAAAAAATGGAAAACTTCAAACCTATTGATGTTTTTGCCTGTCTTCTATATTTATGCATGTTATTTCAAGCTAAAGCCTGACATTCCTAGGCCAGTTCACAAGATATTCTGGAGAGAATGCCAACACTAGGAAATACTACCGAATTCCAACAGCACTTGTAGCAGTTATGAGTGCTCTCGTTGTACAGTGTCACCATGGGGATAGACTCTCATGGGTGCTCAGGGGAAGCACTGGGAGATTGCCTGAATCAAGGAATTATGGCTTATCAAGTAGAAAACCCCCTCAGGGCCACGATGCTGCTCTGTATACTGACAGCAGCTTACACAGGGGTCTCTAAACTAGAGAAAAATAATATTGCAGCACACCTGAATATTATCATGATAAAGTGATCTTGCATGAACTGCACCCCTTTGTATTTTAATACTGTGATGAATCACAGCTAGCCTTCCTCTGTCCATCAACTAAACAAGTTCTGATTCATTTCATATTGTGAAGTTTCTTCAAGTTATGCTGCTAAACCTTAATTTGCTGGCCCCCTTCTTGCTGTAAAATTCCTTTACACTTTTTTTCTGTGTTTTTAATAAAGTTCATTATGTATTTTGATCTGTTTCATTTTCAGAAGCTATAAGGATTGAAGATGCCCCCTCTGCCAAATGCTGAACTAGTTCAGAACTCTCGGCAGCTGTATCGCTACCTGCTCCGATGCTGTAAGCAGCTTCCTGAAGAGAGCATTCGGCAGCATTACAGACATGCAGTCAGGCAGGTGAGAAACAGACTGCTTTTCTGCTGGTGGAAGTGCGCCCTGTGAGGTGTTCTCATTTTCTCCTACAGGTTGGACCAACTTTTGTAACTCCTGGCACTTAACTAATGATTCTTCTCCAAGCCTGAGACACGAGTGGGTTTGGATGATTTTACTGGGAGTATGTGAAGGAGCATTTCTTCTTGTTTGCTTTGAATGTGAAACCTTGTGTTTTCCATGGTTCTCATCTCTAATCCTTGTTAGTCAATAGAGTGGACAATTGTTCCTTACTCATTTAAACGCATCTTGTATGGTGAAGTTTATTGGCTCCTTGTTGGTTATTTTAATATCTGTATTTCCCTCCCCTCAGGTCTCCCAGATGGGTAAATCTCATCTAACTGGTCATATGGAAGTGATTTCATGCCTTGGGTCATACTTTTTTTCCTGTGTCTTTCTACTTTTAACATACCAGACAATTTCAGCTGTTGTTCTGAATTAAAGTTTGCTGGGGTTTTCTTTCTGCTGATGTATGAAAGGAGTAAAATACTTAGCATGAAATTACATTTGACCAGGCTTGTTATGGAAATAGCACAGCCAGGTCCTACAATGTGTATTTGTATCTTTTCAGATAACTGTCTGCTTCAAATATTTTCTTTGAGATTTAAAAGGGATCCTTATTCTGACAAGTATTCTGTTATGTTGGCTACTCATCGTAACACTTTAATGTTGCAGAGTTTCAAGGTTCATGCTGATGAAGATGATCCTGAGCGAATCCAGCAGATTATTAAAAGAGCCATTGAAGATGCTGACTGGGTCATGAATAAAGTAAGTACATCAGAAAGGGGAAAGGACAGTGTTTTGCAGGCCACAGTTTGTTGCTATTCATCAGGTGCTTTCCTGACAGGGATCTGCCCTCTCTTAGTGAGTTTTCATGAACTCCCAAAACCATTTACTTTTCTCCTGGATCCTGCCTGTGGCTGTGCAGATCAGGATTAGACAACGTGGGGGCAAAACTCTGGTAGCTGGTGTGCCTGTGCTACAGTTATTCCCCAGCAGGCAGGCCTCTTCACTGTCACAGCACTGAAAGATGGCACTCTCACTGGTGTCCTAGATAAAACAGTGGAGGCTGTTTACCACTACATAGCTGGAGTCACCTGTACTTCCTTGGATCTAAATCTGGTTGGGAGTATGATATCTTACCATGCATTTCTCAGAGTATAATGAAACAAGTCAAAAGTTCAGCTTGTTCTAAATATCTGTGATTTAATTTACTAAATGACTGTTAAGTCCTTTTCTCTGCCAGTCCATGAAATCCAAATGAGAACTGTTACAGGAGAAAGCACGGATTACTCATAGATTATAAAATTATAGCAGTAGCCAAATCCCAGCAGTTACAGCCTAAGAAATAACTGTCTGGGTCTGGATCTGAATTTATTCTCCCTATAATTATGAAAGGCCTCATTCTGATTCTGCTACAGAGACTGTAGCCTGCTCCATTGGAGCTGTGAGAGGAGGGTCAGGTCACAATGCCTGCCCAGCAGCATTTTTATTATATAGTGTAGAGGGAAAGCCTATCAAATTTCAATCCAGCTTGAAGGAAACTGAGATCATTTTATGTAGATCATGAAGAGGGTTGTAAATCCATGTCAGGATGAACTGTGACTTCTCGTTATGTGCTCTTCCCACAAGTAATTGTTCCCTTTTTTTTTTTTTTACTTTCTTTAGTATAAAAAACAGAAGTAGAAGAGGATGATGAAGACAAGAATGCCATTGGTAAAGAACCTTAGAGGACTTGCAGTAAAGCCCAGTACTGTATTATAGTTGCTGCCTGGAGTTTTCTCTTGGATAATACAAATACAGTAATTTATGTCTCATTGGGATATCATGAAGCTAAATTAATATTTCTGAAGCTATTTGGGTTTGTAGATTAAAAGGCACACTCTAGGTTCAAAATATTAGCCTGTGTAATCACAAGTTTAGCTTAAAGGCCAAGTTTGTCTGAGCTTGAAGTAATACTGAGCTCTCAGGAAAACTTACTGAGAATACAAATATAATAGAGTACAAATCATTAACGGGAAATGAATAGTGCCCTGTGTGGTGTTCATATCTGGTGAAATACAGCAGCTCATCTGAAAGATCTTAATTTCAAGCACATCTGAAACCTGAAGCGTAGTATTTCCCACTTGCCTGTCCATGTTATGGGTAGATCTTCATTCTTCACTGTAGTTTGGCAGTCGAACTAGTGGTGGCCTTTTCTTATTTAAGGGTAGGTGCCTGTCACCCTGATCTCCAGACTTGCATGAAAACAGGTGCCACTCAGAGAGGTTTTGTGCGCTGCATGGTGTAATTACTGTAATGTACAATGTTGTATAGAGGCCTTCACAACAAATAAAGGTCCTTTAGAAGTGGGAGTCCATGTCCTTCTTAAAAAGACCATCTTTCCACTGACCTAACAGATTTGCATCAGGGAAAACCCAGTAGAAATACCAGTAATATACATAAAATTTATTTAGGGGGAAGAGTTCCCTTTTGAAACACGACCTCTGCTTTTAGCTGTACTTGGAACCTTGTGCCTCCAGGTGGCAGTGCCTGCTGTGATGTCTGTCTGAGTCCTCAGGTTTGTTTCTCCCTTTCCGAATTGTGAAGCTGCCTTGCCTGCCAGAGCAGAGCTCAGGTGCTAAAGCTCATCTTTTTTTGGGCTATAGATTCTTATTTGGTTTTCATTCAGCCGTGAAAGAAACAAAAAGAAAATCCTCGCTGAAAGCACCAAAGATTTGACAAATGCCACGAAAGCAATGGAGGCCATTAGTGACCATTTATAGCCTAAAGTACTGTATCAAAAAAATCCTTTGTCTCTGCTAACCGAAAGCTCCCTCTTCAAGAGCTCCTTTCCTTTGTTTTTCTTTTCTCTGCCATCACCACTGTTGGTCTTCTCTCTACTCCCACATCTTTCACATCACCTTTAACACCCTGAACTTTATTCCTGTTCTATATATTCCTTACTTATCTTCTCTCTCATCTTGTCTCTCTATACCACTTCTTTTTCCTCAGATCTTTTCCTGACAGGTCTATCAGGAAATACTCTGACATTATGCTGGGGCATCCCTCTGCTGAATTTCAGATAAAGCATGAAGGTAATAGAGTTTCTCCACAACATGTGAGGTGTGAGGTTTTCTCTGTCATGAGAGGAAAGCCACTTGTCTTTCTGCTTAAATACATTTTTTGGAAAGTGCAACCATTCTGGTTTAAGCTTTCAAAATAATTTGATGCAGAGCGCAGAAAACTTCAGTCTTGGCAGCTGACAGGTATGTCCAGTGTAAAACTGAACACTGTAATGCAAAAAGATCTGGGAGTAGATACCAGAATGTGTTACTTCTAATCAAGAACAGCAGATAGGTGACCTATGCTATACTCCAGTTATATATATTTGGTCTGTAGCATGGAGATGCACTGAACTTTATATCAGTGCAGCAGTGAAACCTCTGAGACTCAGCAGGATTAACAGTGTATGGAACCATCCTAGTTTCCTGAACTGCGAATGTAGTGTGCTCAGCATCCCTCTGTTGCTTTAATTGTCTGACTTGTTGTAGTATGAGACATAGTATTTTTTTCAGTTACTAAATAGAATGACTTGGACACATGCAATTATCCTTACATGCCTGTTGTTTAATTTATGGATAGTTCAAGAGGGAAAGCGCCCAGAAGCTGGAAGGTGCAGCCGTGGCATGTCTGCAGCTCCCAAATGGCTGAGGTGCCAGCTGGGCATGGGAACACCACTCCAAAGGTATGATAGATGTAACTGATACGGTAGGACCAGGGTCTGTGACTTTTATACTTCGGGAACTGGTAAGGCGTGCAAATTTTAGCTGGGTGCAGAGGGGGAGCATGGTTGCTGAGGCAGGAGACTTCCTGACTAAATATTTTGACAGTGGTGATTCAGGTGTAGGGTAGGATGATGTATCTGAGGGGTTTTGTTTGGTTCTTTTTCATACAACCATAATCTGGTTTTCAAAGTAACTAAGCTTTTCAGAGAATGAAATCTAATGTGAAGGTAACATTTACTCTGTTACAAATAATTTTCCTGGAGGAGGGGAGACATGATGTGAACCACTATTTACTTCCTTTTAATAGTAAAAGTAACCCCAGTGTCTGGCAGTCATTCTTCTGTAATGACTGTGCTGAAGAGTCATTCAGCTGCATAGCTGAGGTTTCTATTTCATGAGGTTTCTGTTTTCAAGACATATAAATTCTGTTCTTCAACAGCATAATTTGAGATCAAAGATCTTCTATGAGCCTCGTTGCCCTAACTTACCACTCACTGATCTGTTTGACCTGAGAGTTTATATGGTGAATTGAGTTCTCTTCAGTAGTACCCAGGGTCACCTTTGTTTGAGCCATCCAGCCTTGCTGAGACTGAAGAGCTGTCCTCTGTCCCACCAGTGTCCCATTTGGTGTCGGTGCCACTGTGCTCCTGATTGTGGCTCTCACAGGGCCCACTGCAGGAAACACTTGCACAGTCACAGGGATAACTTTGTTCCTGCTGCTCACAGGGGACACTTTGCTGGTC
Organism: Psittacus erithacus; assembly: GCA_009867235.2. Taxonomy (NCBI): domain Eukaryota; kingdom Metazoa; phylum Chordata; class Aves; order Psittaciformes; family Psittacidae; genus Psittacus; species Psittacus erithacus. Next base: position 38,803 of record WYDI02023560.1, on the reverse strand, counting down.
AGTCTTCTCCATGGTTCTCTGGCAGTTGTAAAGAAAATATCACCACCAAATAGATTGGTGCATCTGCGTTTCCATATCCAGAATCTCTGAAAATAAAGATGTTGGGGGCAAATTAAGTTATAGGGGGTAAAAGAGACTGTGTTGTATACTGTGATTACTATTGCAGAGTTTGAAAGAACGAAGCTCACAGTGCTCATTAGGCAATGATGGATCATAGTGGTAAAAAGGGACAAGCCTATTCACTGGTTTCATTTCTTCTTCCTTGAAATGGAACCCATTTCTGTACTTGTGTATCATGCCGGTTTTGATAAATAGCATACTGTTGATAAGAATGTGCAGTAATGATTAAGGGCCCATCAAAAAGTCATGTCAAAGGCCTGTTTTTCTGTTAGGCCCACTCCTACAGGAAGCATTCAGTTACCAGCATCACTTTCAGTGTGGCACGGTATCACCTGGCCATGCAGTAGCCTGAGGGTTTCATGGTGTTTACACAAATGTAATAATTACATTCTGGAAACAACAGTTTTGCAGCTGGTTACTGTAAACCCTTGAGTCAATAACTTCTAATTACTACTCTAAAGAGGAGTTGAGTGGAATGAAGTGTCCAAAGGTTTTGTACAGCAACTGTCAGTTAAGCTAGAGAGAGGTTCACAGGAGACTTGTGTAAGACAAACATTAGAACAAGTTAAAGACAGCTGGGAGACTTCTGTTTCATAGCTATGGATCATGATTTAGCTGAGGAAAATGAGGAAAAGGTTCTTAGTTGTTAGCTCCAGGTTACAGACTTACCAATGTTCTAAGGACAGAACCAAATTTGGTGCTATTACTTTCTTACATATATATATACACACATACACGCACACGTATAAAAACATTGGGAACATAAAGCTGAAATTGTGTGGAAATAATCTATACATGACAAATATGGCAGTAATGTGTCTAGAAAAGCTGGAACAATGGCAGTATAGTAGTCGGTATGTTTTGTTTAGTATATAGGATCTTGCTCTTAAGCCCATATGGAAATGTTCAGGAGTCTGCTGTTGTTCAGCCTCAGAGCCTCATGTAGCAGCTTTCTGTGTAATGAAAATCTTCCCTTTTTTGTGTTTTAATTTGTTCATATCAGGGTTTGATATGGAAAAGACTATAAATTTGTGGTTTATCTAAAATACAGGATTGCTTTCTGCACTTGCCATGGGTGAAAACACGTTTCTGATCACATTCTTATGTCAGGTTTTTACTGATTTCAATTCACTCTTGCCACTGAAAGCCATTTGAGCCCTGTGGGTATTGAATAGAATACTTCCATCCCAAGCCAGGTTTTGCTTAGTACCATTTATCAATAACTGAATATTCTTTAAATCATTCTTTAGCTTTAGCACTTTGTAAACTCTTTTTCACTTGGTTCGTTATGTCACAGGCATTGCTTTTTGTTCAGAGACATGTGAGCTGAAGAATTTGGTGCTAAACAAAACCGTCTCTTCCATGGCGCTTGGCTTGTTTTCAGATGTCATAAGGAAGTAATCTTTACTGTGATACTGTAAAGAACAACTATGCTCACTATTTTGGAGGAACAAATAATATTCACTGTGATCTTTAAGGGGAACAGTTTCTTTTTTGTGAATATCTTTTAACTTGACATTACAAATTGTGCCTTCATCTAAAGCTCTTATAAGATGCAAATGGAAGGGGCAGCATAGTGGATGTGAGTCTTAGACATTCAGTATGACAATATGCATTATGAAAGTCCTTGACCTTAAGTGTTAAGAATGAGTCTTTAGATGCATGCTCCACAATGTAGGGCATGTGTTTATTTGAAATGTGCGAGTAGTCTCTTTGTCAAGAATTGTGTTCTAAAGTGAGTCAGTAACACCTGAGAACGGCTGGATGCTGCGCTGCCTGCTTGCTCTGTTGCTTTGCTGCATTCTTTCTGCCTCCTCAGAGGTGCTGTGGTTGTTCTTGAGCAGAAGCCAGCTGGCACATCTTTCAACTTTTATATTATGTGATTAATTTATCTTATACTTCTGTCAAGCCAGGTTTTATGAACTAGTGTTAACTGAAGCATACACCAGTCATCAAATACTGCTTTCAGCTCGTGGTTAATCAGGGCAGGCACATTAGCTTTTTTAAAAAAAACAAACCCTGTGCTTTGAAGAGTATTTTCTGTTTTCCTCATAATTTTGTTTGATATTTAAAATAATTTTTTTAAAGCTTAGAAGCAGAGGCATCTGCCACTTGCAGCAAACAGCTTACCAATGTGTTATCCCTGATCCGAGAGGTTCCTGACATTGCACTTATTCCTGTAATCCTGCACACTTAGGTGGAGATGATGCAGAGGACAGTTCTGAAACTGCTGTTTATTGTCCTTAGCTGTCAGCTGAGAGGATGAAGAAGTTACCTACCCTGTTCCCTATCAACCCGGGTGTCTTTTCCCCCAGAAGAATCTGCCTTCATAGTCTACATTTTGAAAATTATTAACTTGATCTTTTCTTTTGAATGAGTAACTTCTGTTCAGCTTTGTCTGGGTGCTTCCCTGCCTCATATAAAGCATTTTCTTTCAGCTGTAGCTCCACAGCATTAGATTGAACTGCCTCATCACCTGTTGTGTGCTTCCTTCTGCTGGGGTCCAGCTTCATCTGTTTAAAAGCTATTGTACTTTGGCCTTTTTTTGTTACAGCTTATATTTTGCACAGTCCTTGGTATCCTTCTTAAAGTTTAAAAATGCCGGTGTTTTGATGAATATTCCCTGCCATTCTTACAGAATGGATTTCAAAAGAGACAAAATTGGCAGTAAGTTCTTGCAGCTGACGAGGTTGACTCATAGACTGTGTTAGGTATCAGCATGCAGGACTGGGATTTTCTGTCTTACTCTAGTTTTCTCAGCAGTCAGTTCATCTACAGAAAGTCAGCTGTACCTCAGACAGCATGAAACAAGGAACAAGGAAAACTGTTTCAAAACAAACACATTCAAATTAGTAGTCTGGAAAATATTATATCATGGTGGTGGGCACGGCAGAGGCTGTATTTGCTGAAGACACCTCCCTGATACTCACCAGTCTGAGGACTGATTTTTTATGCCTAAAAATAGAGTGTTTGGTTTTCCACCATTGTGCAACTGCAAGGGCTACTTTCTCTTTTATTTTCTGCTTTTCACTCCTCTTTTAGAGGTCACAAAATGCTGTGTTTAACCACAGCTTACAGAATCAGATGCCTGTTGAGTCTTGAAGGCTTCCATCCCTAAAGAGCTCTGTAGAGTTTGTCATCTCTTAGCTGGAAATACCTCCCAGAGCAGGTTGCAGCTTTATGGCCAAGATTTTCAAAAGTAATTCTTGGATCATGGAGGGGGTCTCCAGTTCACTGTCTGCACAGTGATGAACACCTGCAACTGCGATTAGCAGTTAGGTTGTCATGGGCAAGACAAGAGTAAACAACAACTTACAGTGGATCTCAATATTGGGGTTTTTCTAAGAACCAGTGAGCGCTCTTAACCTACCTGATTCTCCCACATACTTGTTTGTGTTGTGTTCACCATCATGCCTGATGATTTCAATGAACAGAACACCTCTGTGACTGGTTGGGACTCCCCTGGCAAGTAGCAGGAAGATGGTTATTCAGCTGCTAGCATGGCTCTGAATTAGGAAGCTGCTAAAATGGTAACAATCACAGTTGTTTCAGAAGCACAGCTTAAAAATGTAGAGCTCTTCCAACTGCCATAACACAGCCTGCAGCAATTCACAGCTACACTGTACCAGGTCTGGTCATTTCTAATTGACTGACTGCAGTGAAAAGGCAGCCAGCGTGTATTATTAAACTTAAGAGATGAAGAACCTATCCCTGCCCTCTAACATGCTCATTAACCTCTAAGTTAATTCATAGCAAAGGGGCAGTTTTTATAGCTGACGTAATAGTACAAAGCATGGACACAATGTGAGTGGTACGTAGCATGAAGAGTAATTTGATGAAATCCTGTCTGGTTAAGAGAGGAGCAAGACCATAAACTCTTTCATCTAATGAAGGCACTTTGAAAGGATCAGACTGTATTTCATACTGAACCTGTGATGAGGTGCCTTTATTGTGCTATGAGGGTGTGCGGGGGGTTATTCACTCTATAGAAAGGGGATCCAACTGTGTAAGTATCTCAAAGAAACCACAAATCATAATTATGTAACTTTGCTCTGTACAACTCTGTACAGAACCTCTGTACAGAACCTCTGGAGTTCTTAGGGGCTGGTTGTTAAAAGCTGGGAGACATAAATCTGTCCTTGTGCTCTATCAAATTCTGTCTGGGTCTATAGAGCAAAGGCATTCTAGATAATTGCTTATCAGGACATTTACTTTTCATTCTGTTTATGGGTTCTGAGCCAAAGCCAATAAAATCGAAGGGAAAAAGACTCCTGTGTACTTCAGTGAGCTTTCACCTTCTCACACCATTTCTCAGTCCCCTGAATGCTGAGAAAAACATACCATGATTAATAATGTTTACCAGAATTAAAAGTGAAACAGTTTCATTTGTTTGCTTTCACAAAACCCAATCTGGGTTAGTCAGATGAGCAAACCTCAAGGCATCAGTCTGGAGGCTGGGAGCAAAGGCACTGTTCCTCATAACAGCCTCTAAATAAAGGGAAGGCATAAAAAGGCTTCTGAGGTTCTTTGATCGCTAATTACTTGCTTTAATTTCCCTTTTATTTCTCATGCTCTTTTGGAAACGTATACGTTAAAAGTCATGCTGCTGTCTTCTGTGCTGAAGGACTGCATTCAACTTTATCAATATTAAAACCTGCAATCTACAAACTAGTTAATTGATCACTGAACATTAGTTTAGACTGTATCTCATCTGTGTGTGTCATCACTGACCTGGAATGCCTGTCTGATGGAAATGATCACTCATTCCCCATAGTACACTCACTCTCATTTCATCAGGGATGGGTGCTGTGGCTTCTGCAAAATGATCATTTAATGGAGTAGGAACTCATCTCATATGAGCTCGTGACAGATCCCTACCATCAGCTATCATTTCTTAGTTCCTTATCTGTAACACTGAGACACTGTGTGGCCATAGCCTGTGGGTATATCGTCATGTATTTGAGGTCATCTCTCCTGATATGGTCATTCTACCACATCAAGCCACTGTTAACTGCGAAGATTTATTTCTTGTCACTGGCAGGCCATTTCAGGATGCCAGTCATCTGTCTTTCATACATGCAGCTTTGCTCTTCCATTGAAAAGAAATGAGATTTCAAAAGCAAAACCATGGGAGGAAATGAGGATTAAAGGTGATGTGTTCTACTTCATGGAAATCCAGGAAGTACTGATCCCAAAAAGTCCTAAAAGGAAGATGAATAACATGGGCTTTTTGAGAATTCTTAGACTGTGATTTAGTCTTAGAAGCTGGTATATGAGAACAGAGAAGGAAATAACATAGTGGTGTTCAGCTTGTGGTGGTCAGAGAGCTCTCTTGAGCTGCTTTAACCTTAGGGACAGTGTTGTAGAGTCACAGAAAATATCCCTTTGTCTTTCCTTCTGCCTGGTTTCAGGTGGCTAAGCCAGAACTAATCATCATGAAAACAAGGTGAGGCAAGAACATGCTTTTAACCAAAAATCTTATTATTTCTGGCACTTACTAGTGCAGTATGCAGTCTACACAAGCTCCTTTTGCTTTGGTGGCTGTGCTCCAAATACCCCCTTATGCAGTAGTTAGCCAAAGCATTTACACTGCATGAAGTGATTATTTTGCATCTTATCCTTTTGGGAATAGAGGCAGAAATTGTTATGGACAATAATAGCACCTGCTAATGAATGCGTAACAGTCCTTTGATGTTTGTAGTAAGGCTGCTTATTGAGATTAAACCCTGTGACTTTACCCACTTTGTAAAGCCATCCATTATTTTCTAGAATCTGACCTTCCTGTGTATCCACACACGTTCTTCCACATCTCTATTGTTTATTTTTAATAAGTGACACTTTAAACTCCTAAGTGACGTTTCCCACTCCCAACCTGCACTCTCCTATAATCCTGTGCATGGTGTATTTTTCTTTAATGATTAAATTTTGATTATGAGAGTTATGTTGGGGGAATATTCCATAAATCCCCGCACTATTCAGTGTACCATTTCAGCAGCCCCCTCAAGTTCACCTACGTGTTGGGTTTACTTGCTAGGCAGTTCTGAATGAAGAACCAGTTGTTTTATTCAGTGATGGAGAATCAGACAGAATATGTGTGAGCACATTCCAAAACCGTAGCCTTTGTAGGAGGCAGGAAGGCTTCACTACTAATTCTGATTAGGAGAAAAGGATTGATTCTGCATGGACTGGAAAATTTTCATTTAGAAGCTGTACAAACCACCCTTTCTCCAAAGCCAACTATCAGATTGTTCACACTGTCCATTAGGAGTAGTAATTATTCGTAAGTATATCTGGACCCAGAGAAGCAGAGAAAATATTCCATTCCAGAAAGTGGTAGAATGGATGGGTTCAACTGACATAACTGAGATGCTTGTGTGGTGAATGCGTCTCTCTGCCAGGCTTTGTATGCAGGTTGGATCATGGTTCATGGAAGACTGGCACAAAAACTAAGGAATTTTTGCAAGAATTCTGATAAATGTAAGTGTCAAACCAGGCTGACCCATAGAAATCCCCATGGCTACAGAAAGGTGTGCTCTGCACAGCACATCTGCGAGGCTGGGTTGCTGACTACTGCTGGAAGAGAAGGCTGTGCACAGCTGCTCTCAGACACCCATTTCCAGACCTGCTGTTTCATTGGAGAAAGCTTATTTGTGGGCTTAGCGACAATGCAAAGCCACAGCCAGGGCAGGTACAAAAGGCTGATCAGTAATGAGTGAGATTGAGCATTTCTAGATGTGGGAAATGTCCCTGTGGCTGTTTCCTTCTTGATCTGCCCGTGCATTTAATCCCTTTTCTTACAAACGGATAAGCAGCTGGGACTATATCGACGCAGAAATACTGGGCAGTTCTTGAGAAAAGTTCCCTGCTGGTGGCTGTAAGAAATCAATTAGGGAGAGAAAAACAGAGATTTGGGTAGAAGTCTGAGTTGATAGAAAGATGTGGTACGTCTGTAGGTCAGGTGGCTTGGAATAAGTTCTTTTTATTTGATGTGGACTGTTTAGTGGAGCCATTTTTGGAACAGATGCCCAATGGTCCTTTCCCAGTGTTCAGCAGATGAGCTGCTCCTGCAGAGAGCTCAGCTGGAGGGAGGTGCCCTCTCTTTATAATGAGTTAGTAGTGTCCTGTGAATTCGTGTCAGGGTTCTGCAGCCCAGCAACATCACAGGCTTTTTATGGAAGGAAAATGTCTCACAATTGCTTTGTGGAGAAAGCTGGTACACTTTGAGATGCACCGATACACTTTGAGAAGGCAACATGATTTATGAGTATGCTTTTATTTCCTCCTAATTATGTCCCTTTCAAACTCAGCTTCACGGTTGTCCCTCAAGGAGGAAACACAGAGCTGGATGAGGATCCATTCTTCTCTGGGTATCACAATTAGTCCTTGTTCTTCAGAGCCAGAACTTTCAGGCTGGGATGCAGTGAATGCAAATACCAGGTTTGGGAATGAAATTCAACCAATGTCTGAATTTGTGCCTAAGACCGATTTCTGTTGGTCTAAGTCACAGAGATGACGCTCAGTGTCTTTTCAAAGTGTGCATAGCAGCACACGGTATTAACATGCCGTCAGGAAAGCACTCCAGTGTGGAGATGAGTAGGGGGAGAGATATCAAGCAGAATGAGAAACACAGTCTCTGGGTCCAGTACGGGAGGACACGGCAAATTTCAGCTGTACACATCAGAGGGTTTGGGAGAGGCTGCCAGGAGGATTAGTGAGGCTTTAGCAGAGGAAACATCTTTCCAGGCAGTCAGAGCCCCAGAGGTGAAGTCCTCAGCACAGTTCGTAAAGGAAAGCAAAGCAAATAGCTGTGGACATTGTCATTGCCTACACTTACAGTGACCCTACAGTGACCAAGAGAATTGTAATGAAGCAATTGTGTTGTGAGGAGAAAAAGGTACTTGAGAGCATGTTTTCTGATTGTTTTCTGTTATTTCCTGAGACAGCTAAAATCATTAATAATGTTATAATGACTTAACTTCCTACTTCCTTAATCCGGAATGGAGCACTGGTGCTTCTGTTTGCATCTAAGGTTATCCTGAGTGTGTTACTCATTTTAGTAGTAAGCAAAAATGTGATTTTCAGTATTCTGCCTATGTGCTCCCAAACCAGAATAAAGCCAGAGATAGACTGCAGTACGTGCAAACCTCAGGCTCTGGGGATTTTGGTGGACTTCCCAATAAGCTTAATAATGTTTTTCGGAGATCATCAGACTCTGAAGAAAGAGTCTCTGTTCATATCTCATGCAAGGCATGGACCATGTTTTGTAATTACACTAAGTCTAACGTGAAATCAGTCATTTAGGAGAAAGTTATGTAAAAGGTATGAAACAAAAGTCCCACGTTGCACAAATCAGTGTTGGAATGTTGGATTAAGTGTCCTTATCATTGCCCAGACTGACTTTAAACATTTATTTGGTGTGAATTGCAGGTAAGTTTTCAAGTCCTGTTAAGCTGAAAAGCATGATCCATTCTCTGTGATAACAGAGACTTAGAACCCTACTCAAGGTTTTTACAGAGTGACTAAATCACCCTCCAGAACTTCAGTGTTCTCTGTTTAGCTTCACAGGGTTTGGAGCAGTTTCTATGGACACGCATTGTTGTGATGATATTTCTAGCACATTCCTATGAGAAATAATGCGACAATTGGCTGTGTGTTCCTTCACACCGTGGTTAGGGACTGTTTCCACTGACATCATCCAGTGCCCTGTTACTTAAACTGGAGTTTCTTCCTCAGACCATGCTTTTACTGCATAGGAATACGTTTGCAATTCTGTAGTTCACTGGTATTTCTCAAGCAGGACATCTCTGTGCACGTGGCAGCCTGCAGGTCATCTTTCTCTTAAGGTCTGCTGCCACAAGCAGAATGCTGTGAATCACAGGACTGCAGATCAGTGCTCTGTACATTGTCCCTATCTACACCCCAGCTTTTCCTCATGCTCCAGCCAGTGACATCTTCAATAGGCTATATTAAATGTGCTGACATTCTGTCCAGGAGCGCGGGGCACACAGCCCAGCAGACAGCCACATGCAGGATGCTGGGTTTATGCCCAGTCAAGTGCCAAGTGGTATTTTTGTGGCTTTAGTCTGCTGCTAACAAGCCTTTGCTGCTGTGGCTGTGGCTGAGGAGCCCACGGCTGAGTCAGAACATTGCAGAAGTCGCTTCTGCCTGAGAGAACGTGCATCCAGGCACAGAGAAATGCGGTTATTGGTTGTCTGATTGCTCTGTCCCTCCTTCACTTCCTCATCCATGTTTGTAAAATGCAATGGGAATTCTGAAAAGGGTGCCTGAGGAGGCAATTCTGTTATTACTGCATTTCTGAGCTCGGCCTGGCTTGCAGCGAGCAGACAGGGAGGGACGGGTTTACTGGCACAGCACTCTGAACCTGACCTTAGCTTTCATTTTCACCCGCAGATATTCAGTTCCCAAAATTTTCCACTCTGCCCAGTCGTCATTTGGCATGCGATCTTACGCTGCTCAGCTCAGGAGGTGGCAAACGGAACACTGCTTTCAACCCTAGGCTGCTGCTTTTCGTATCTTAAATCTGCTGGAACTAAAAAGGAGTCCAGACAGTAGCTTTGGAATCCCACTTCCTAAGTGCTTAGACCTGAATCTTTTGTTTTGCTTTTGGTAGAAAGTTGTTATCCCCACTTTTTATAAAGAACATTTCAAAATAAAGAAGCCAGTGAATATGCTGCAGTTAATGAAATACATGACAATCCTTGGAAGTACAGTGAGCAGTACTATTCCTGGTACATTTGGTATTTAGTGTAGAAATTTGGGAACTAAAAATACCTTCTTTTGCAGATAAGATTTTTGGATGAGCAGTGCAAAGTTGCCAGCAAACTGAGAGGTGTCGATACTACCCCAGGTCTAGCACCACTCTGACACAACCCCTCACCATTGTCATTGTTTATGTATTTATTTACTTTGGATTTGAAACATTGCAGAGAGGTTTCCTGTGGCTCAGTGCCCCTGTGGACCAGGCACTGAATGCAGCACGAGGAGACAAAACTTGTCTTAAAATAACTTTTGAAGGATGTAGTATACACGCTGAAGTGTTGCTGGGAAATGATGCCTGTCCTGCCGTTAAATGATGGCAAGCTGGAAAATGTGAATGAAGCCTGAGAAAGCAGCACTGCAGCCCAGAAAAGGGATAGAAAGTGAATGAGTGTTCCAAATGGACCACGACCATGAATGGACCAAATCAGTGAAGTCATTTGTACCACACAGTGGCTACGTGAAAGAAGTAGTGAGCACTTTACTGAGAAGCATGAGTTCATTTCTGTGCTGTAAATAGTCTTTTGTGACCTGGCTCCGTTTTGACTGATGCTTTTGCTCTTTGGTGTCTCATCCTGGGTTGCTGAGCAGCTCCTGCCCCTCCTACTGAGTTGCAATTGTTTTCTGATAGCTCAAAAATATCTTCCTTCCAGCTGATCTTGCTGATGGGGCACAGAGATGGAGTGAGTGCTCTATGGGGTCCTTCCCAATCCTTTTATAATGATTCTGTGCTACTGGTACTTTAAGGACCAAATTTCCTGTTCAGCCAGGGAAGTTAATCAAATGGGCTAAAGCAGGAAGCAGAGCAACTTTCCTCAGGAAAGGGAAATGCACAAGGAGCAGAGGCATCAGTTTGTAAATGCAGAGTGCTTCATCCCTATTGCCCAAGGAGCATGGGGCGTCTTCACAGATCTTGGAAGCTGCCAAGCGCTTTTAAGTGCCTGCAAGGTTCTGTTTTGAGTTTGTGATGCCATATGCAATGTCTCTGAAAGATCATCTTGGAGACTTCTCACATAGAAAATAGTCAGATTGGATAGGAAAAGGGAGCTAGAAAAAATCACTTGTCATTTAAGAGATTTGGAATAATTGAGCATCATCTCTTTAGGGTTCCATCAACTCAAGAAAATCAGCCCATTATCGTCAGCTTTGCCTCAGTGTGATAGTTCTTTGAAGACTCAAGGTGTCCTGATCTTAGGGAGCAACCTTACAAACAGAGCTTGCTTTTTAAATGTTTTTAAGGATAGAACTTCTTGAGCTGATGCAGAATATTGCAGTCAGACAAAGAATGTGACTTGATTTTAATGAGATGGCAGAAAGCTTATCATTGAGGCTACTGACCATCACATTTTCAGAAGCAAAACACAGTTTAAGCCAAAATGACAGCATGGTCACAATGCCATCGAATAGGTCAAATATTCTGCTCCAAAAGGGCACCTCTTTCATCAAAGTTAATGCAAGAAAAGCAGCTAGTTCTTGCATTTTGCTATGGCAGAGGCAGAAGTGGCTGTGCATAAATAGGAAAGAGGTGTGGGATTTGGGTTCTGTGGGAAGAGCTTTCTGAGCAGTGTAGGGTATTTGTAGAAGGAGTGCACAGTCAGTGTTTGGTTAATCTCTGGGCTCCACCTGAGGAACGAATTGTGCTCTCTTGGTGTTGTTATACAGAGGGAGTTTTCGTATTGATTTTGGTGAGTCAAAAGTGGGTCCTGCTTGGAAAACTGGAGTGATGAAGCAGTTCCCTGAATGGCTGTGCCTCAGCCAATCCTTTGAGCAATTCCTGTGTGGAAAGAAGATGTTTCTCCTCTGGTGATTCCAAATCTGATTTTTCATATCCAATCCCTACAGAGCTTTTCCTTGATTTCAGCAGTCTCCAAGCACAGGGAAATAAAGATGCTGTATAATAAAAGCTTAGAAACCATTGGACATAATAGAACTCACTTAAATTTCTACTAAGATACGTTCTTTTTTAAAGTACTAAACATCAAGATTCCTCCTGTTCTGTAGAAATGAGAGGTCAGATCTAGTAAGAAAGAGAAAGATGCAAATAGAATCTTTATAACCTGACAAATCAGCAAATACAAAGAAGAGTGTAACTTTGTTCTTTGAACTCTGAATTTCACTTGCAGCTCAAGCACCTTCAATTTGACCCCTGAGATACGTGGGGTGGTACCCATACTCAAGCAATTACAACTGTCTGTATGGTTTGAGAAGAGCTGTCGTGGGTCAGAAGCAAGGTGAAAGTTTGTGGCATGGCATTGGGTCATACACAGCTCACACGTTATTCCTGCCCACAGGTTAGATGTCTAGAGTATTTTAAACAAGGGATGTCAAGTGATAATTCCAGTGCAAGGAAGGGCATCATGTGAAAATAAAACAGATCAGAGTAAGAACGTTCATGAGCCGTAAATGCAGAGCACGGGCTGATACAAGCAGGTGAATGCTCAAACTACAGAAAACTCGGGTCTATTTTTCAAGAGATTCATCTCGAGCAGCACTGGGTGGGATGTATACAGTGTGTTCACATATGAACACGTGTACCCATAACCTGGTTTTACCTCTAGAGGGCTTTATACAAGCGCTTAATTTTTGAACAGAGAAACTAGACACAGAAAGAAGAAAATGCCTTGCCCAAGCTTGTCCACCGAAAATATGACAGATGAACTTTTCATGTGCATTTCCTTGTTTCTCTTGAAGCTTTCTGGCTTATTTCTATAGATCTTTGATCAGCACCTGTAAATCTTTTTCTAGTCATTGTGAGGATTTTGACCTTGTATTAGTCAGCAGACTTAGAATTGTCTGTAATGTGATGACAGCTTTCTTAACTCATACATAACATCCATGTGCAATATCAGGTATCCCTGGGGGTGTCCTGGCACACCACAGCACTCTGGAGTCCACAGTTGCCTGGCAGCACTGTGTGCCAGCCCTGGCTCCAGGGCTGCTTGTGGCTTTCAGACTGCAGGGAGAAACCTGGTTTTGTAATGCAAGAGTGTCCACATGCTGTCTAAAACTATCAGTCAGCTACATAACCCTGTCTCCATCATCTAGCTGTCCTTCTGGCATTCACACATGCAGCATGGTTTGAATAGTTTAGACTTCAAGGAGTTGCAGTTTCCTTCGCGTTTTTTCCAGTACGTTGGAAAAGCACAAAGGGACAAACCTCAGACAGAGCAGGAGTTTTGGAGAGGAAAATGCTCTATTGAGAAAGATGCATGATCAAAAATAAGGAATGTTAAATTTAAAATACCTGTCCTTAGTCATAGTCAATCATCAATTCTAATAGAATCAATGATAACGTGTAAATATAATGTTTAAATGCTTTACTGGCCCATATCCTAAAGCTCTATTGTTCTGTAAAGTTTCTTTTGAAGCTGCTCACTCTTTCTACAGCTGTGAGTTTGATGTGCAGGAGAACAGCCGTCCAGTGATGAAATCTGTGACAGTGCTTTCAGGATTCCTTTACTTTCCCTATTTTAACACTGCTTGTCAGGATGCAAAAACTGCTCAGTGTGATACAGTGTCCTTGTCACAGAGCACACATAGAGGTAAAGATTACAGCGCGCTGAGCCTGAGGGAGGGAGATGCTCCCAACATCGAACACCGGGCGGCTGCTCTCCTTCCTCCCATCATGCATGTTTTGTAATAGAGCAGCAGCCACACGCCCTCGGGCTCTGAAGGAAATGCAGGACACTTTGGGATTCCCCTTCTGTCCACTACCCTTGTGTAGCCTCACTCTGCTATTTTGCATACATGGTCCTCAAGTATAAAATGCATTTGCCTCACAGGAGAGATACAGAGCCCGGGAGATTAAAGGAAAGGAACTTTGACAGCGAAGACGATCTCCTGGCAGGGCTGGAGAAGTCCCTCACAAAGCACGGTAGGACAGCACTGAGTCCCAGTGCTGGGTTTGCCACTCGTGTGCTGCAGCTCACAAGTGGAGTAATTATGTGGCAAATTGTCTTTTTTTCATTCCTTCTCTGTATTAGGAGTAAAGTGTTGGAATCAGTTTCCTGCTCTATTTCCAGCTGTTTTGCTGCTCTGGAAACTTTATCTCCCTTTCTGCTGATTTAAAGGTTTGTGCATGTAACAGGTAATGTTGTAAATGTTGTTCAAAGGACTCTGTTGTGGAGAACACGAAGAACAAGTTCTTACTCTGAATGCTCAGAAATGCATGGAAAATGGGAGTCTTCGTCTTTGGTTTTCTTTTTCTTCTGTTTATTTTGTTATGATTTTTATTTTTCCTCTTATTATTTTCAGGGGTTTTTTTTCTTATTATTTTTCTATTGATTTTTCTTTCTCTCATTCAGACTTTCCTTTTTTCTTTCTCTCTCCCTATTTTTTCCTTCTCTCTTTCCCTGTGTTTTACAGAAATGTGTAGGCACACTGCAGCATTTTATTGCAGAATAGGAATTTAGATTTGTTCCTATTTTGTAACTGTAGAGAAATGCTCGTCACACACTGTTTCTTTTACCTGGAGTAACAGACAATGTATATTTGTATATACATGGCAATGTATATTTTATTTCTTTAATTGTTTGGAAACATCAGGTTTTGATTTGTGCTATGAATCCGTGGGCTGAGTCCGCGTTACCTTGCCTGAACTAGTCTGCTCTTTTTCTTCTGTCCCACCTTCCCTAGCACAAGAATCCATTGTAGGATGAGAAACTATCAGAAAATGTATGTTAAAATGAATAGCATTAACCTTCTTATAGTCTTAGATAAATGCTTTATATTATTTAAATATGTGTATATATCTTACAAAACACAGAATCTCAGAGCTCCATTAGTCGCTGGCAGATCAATACATTGCAAAACCTGTTGATTGAATTACAGACCTATGTGAACAACAACAACAATTTACATCCCTTTTCTTAGCTATCATATAGTGATGTGAATTTACAGAAGGTTTAATAACCCTTAGCAAGCTTCTGAAAAACACAGAACTTACAAAAGAAAAACCCAGCAAGTGTCAAGGTGTGTTTTTCATACAAGCAAAGCACATGTGTGGTTTTCTCAGACACTGGTGTTTGCTGGTTTATCAGCTGTGGGACAGTTGAAATTCTCTTGCCAGTATTTCAGAAGGAGGTGTGGCTGCAGCATTACAAAGAGAACTGACAGTTTTAGCATCACTCCTCTGAGTCAAGCAGGTTTCATTTTAAAAACAGGATGTTAATTGCATGAGGTCCGTTAGGCTGGTGGGTTTGAGAAGTTTTAAAGAGTTGCCTTCTTAGATAAAAACTGACCTTGCTGGTTTTTTCCCTCCTCAGAAGTGTTTCCACGTCTCACAAAACAAGGTTTCAGCACTGAACTAAAATCATAAACAAAGCATACACAATGCTGTGCCCATGGCAGTTTGCATTCAGACCTCGTGCTGCTAAGAGCCAGTCCTCTGCAGAGAAGGACATCAATAATAACGTGGATAGGAAGAGCCACGGGTAAGATCTCTTCCGTTAAGATCTCTTACTGTCTTTTAACTGTTTCAGTTTCTCTTCCATTTGACAAAGGAAGATGGTAAGTGTCATGGGTTCTGCAGAGCCCTGTACTGTGTTTCCAATGCAGTGATATTAATCAAAGAACAGTTGTCCCCAGGGGCCGCTGGGTGGTGATGACTTGGTCAGGTACTTAAGCTTTTGTGTCTAAGTTATGCAGTCATTGAGGAAATAAATCATCTTCCTTTCTCTGTCATAGTTTTAGATTTATTTGGTGTATTATGAAGGTTTCACATATGCTAGGACTTAGGAGGCATGTGTCTGCTATAAAAGTTAGCAAAGTGATTATTAATGCTTTAATTTAGTTGGTGTTTATACTGTTTTTACAAGACACTGAATAAAGTGGCACA
Source organism: Psittacus erithacus (assembly GCA_009867235.2). Lineage (NCBI taxonomy): Eukaryota > Metazoa > Chordata > Aves > Psittaciformes > Psittacidae > Psittacus > Psittacus erithacus. The sequence continues at coordinate 23,070 of WYDI02023560.1, read as the reverse complement.
TTCATGTTGAATCTCTCAGTTTTCAGGCTGTTACTTATTTCAGTTTTCTATTGCATATTGTTTCTTTCTCTGCCCATTCCCTACCTAAATTAAAAAGCAGGAGTTCAGAAAGTAAGGCTTAATGCAGAAACAAAAGGAAATTAATATCAAAGTACTTTATTTGCTTAATAGGCTGGAGAGTGGACCTAGCTGCACTTTTCACACATTTCCCAAAGATTTCAACCTCTTTCTTTAATTCCTCTGAGTATTTTTTGGCCAGATCATAATTGTACAGTTGTCCTTTGTTTGGCTTACAGCAAGGATACTCAACCTTCACCATTCCAGACCATATCTGTTGTTTTCCTTTCCACATAGTGATCTGAAAAGGGTTATTGTAGCTTTACTACTGACTTCTAGTCCACTCCACCCCTCATGCTGCTTGGTTGGCTGATTGACTCAGTACATCTTTCAGAGGCAGCTCTGAGCAGCCTCTACTGATGCTGGAGCTAAAACTAACAAAAACTGGTATATTACATTATACTGAATTGTCTTTCTCTCTTTTAAAGCTTAGAAAATGATGATGCCAAATTAAATGATCTGAGCAAGAAGCAGATAGAGATGCCACCTGTGACTTCAGCAAAGGCCACTGATGGCAGAGAGGTTTGTTTCTAGCATCATTGTTTGATAATAACAGTTCAGACAGGTTGTGCTTACTGCTCAAAGCTTCTCACAGTTCTCCCATGAGGACTGACTGTGGTTACATGAGGTTAGGACTTCTGTGAGATATTTGGATGCAAGATCTTGTCTGCACATAAAGGAGCTTTGGTAAGACTTAAGGGAAGGAGGTGACCCAATGGGGACTGGAGTGCCTGGCTCCTTTATTCACCTTTGAAAACCCAGCCTTTCTCTGAAATTGTCTGGTTCACTGTTTTCTTGAGAATGTGACTATTATATTGAGTCATTATTGAAATTATAAAGGTGTTTGCAGTGGCAGATTTAAAATTGATTTAAAATGAAGCTGTAAGATATTCAATAAGTCTGAAGATAGGATGCGTTTTTATCTTTTCTCTGTCTAGAACCCATCCCAAAATGGTATCAAAGCTTCAAACCAAGTATCAAGGTGTCCAAGACATGTAAAAGTAAGAAACTTGGAAAATGGCTCCAGCTTTCTTGACACATTACACCTGACAGCAAAGGAGGTACGATCTGGAGACCTGAACAGTGACTTTCATAACCTTGGAAGATACAGAGTGCAGCCTTGGTTTTTGACATTTTCTTGTTTTTCAGGTTATCAACTGCCGGACCAAAGCCTGCCAAGGGGCACTTATGACCCCAAAGGGCCTGGTGAGAGGTACTCGAGATGAGCCAGTTCCACCAGCAGAGCTCTTACCTCAGGCAATAGACTTCATCAAGCAGTACTACAATTCATTTAAAGAGTAAGCCAGCTTTACCTTCAGTTTTCATATAAACTTGTCTCCCTACCCACCAGTCTATGAGACTATAAGAGTGCTCTGTTTCCTCATAGCTATAGGTGACTGTCCTGTTCCATAGCATGCATTCGAAAAATAGATGAGGACTATTAGGAAAGCAAAATAAAACTATTACTGCACTTCATATGCTCTATCTGCCAATCCACAGCCTTGGGAATACAGGAATGAGCTCTATACAGTGCATTCCTCAGCCCTCTCCCTTCTGAGTGTGTTACATTATAGTTCATTTGTAATAAGCAGCTTGGTCAGGACTCTTGGAGAATGTCACTTTCTGTTCCTTACCACTGGATGTTGTTGGGATTAGCTCCCACTCAGATCAGACCTAGATGTGAAATATGTGTGTAATGGTTTTAATTTGTGCTGTTCCAAGTATCTTTGTGTTCTTTTGTTCTGCTTGACTCTCAAGGCTTTAGCCAAAGATTGGAAGGCCAGTCTCTTGCTTCTCAACCTTGCTCTGTGCTGTCATCAGCATAAGCTTGCTGAGCATGCTGAGAGGTATGCTGTAGGCTCAGAAGAGGTTTGTTTTGGTAAAAAATGGGCATGGTACAGAGACATCTTCTTGCAGGAAGAGCTGGTTGAGGTCCAAGAGTTTGCAGTGCCATTTCACATGACAAGCTTTCCAGCGACAATTCAGTGTTTGCTCATCCTATTATAAAACATTATCAAACTTTCAAAGGGCCTCAGCCACATAATAGCTGCTTCTTTAGACACTTTGAACTCCTTCTACAAAGCTTTCTTCCATGTGGATCTTTCTGAAAGTCCCTGTCTTACACACAGGCTATACTCACTTGCCAGTGTATTACATTTGCACATTGCTGTGTTTCTGCTCATGGCTATTTGATCACACTGATTTACGCTGTCTTACATGCTTGCCCTTGATCTTTCATCTTATTGCAAATGTGAAACTCTCAGACAGTGCAGGCTGTTTTCATTGTGTCTGTGAGCCAACAAAACGATTTTTGTCTGTGCTGTGATAAATATTTCCTAATATTTTGACTTCATTATCTGTTATCAAACTACAGAATTTTAGAGTTGGTTTCACTGACAAAGGAATTAATCAGCACTTCCCCTTAGGAATGAAAATGTAATTTACCTTGCTCAGAAGACCTGTGTCCCTGTGAAAAAATAGAACTTTGAAAGGACAGTCACTCTAATCCCACTTTTGGCTGGAGCCAGCCTGTTCTCCACTGTTCATTTGCTTGTCATTTGACAATTTTTTTCCAAACTAATCTAGAAAACCCCAATTTAAACTGAAAACTTACACAGAAAAGCTTCTGATCAATCCATGTATGTGCTGGGGGTTGAAAGGAAGGTGAGGCTGCTTAAATACTGTGTGTTACATCATTAGACGAGTGAGCTCTGTTGTTTGCCCTCAGTAAGGGCAGTTCCTAAATTCTGAAGCCAGGAACAATTCTCAGCAGTCCTATGTACTCAACTCATCCCTTTAGCTAGAAAACCCCTGCTTTTTGATAACAGTTATATCTCAATCTGCATCACTACTAATCTCCTCTTCAGAAGTTTACTCTGCCTGCATTCTAGCAGAGAAAATCAGTGATGTAAGTAGAAGTCATCTCATGCAAAAGGATACTCAGAAGCTTTATGGCTTCAGCAAAGCCTGTGCTTTTCTTGACCCAAAACTCAAGGAGAACGTCTGCAGTTTAGATCAGATCTAAGTAATGAAGTTCTCATAGTGTCTTTTTGTGTTTGTTTCCTATTCAGAAAGCCAAAAATAGATGAGCACCTGGCCCGACTGGAAACAGTGACCAGGGAGATAGAAACAACAGGAACCTACCATCTGACAAAGGAGGAACTGATCTTTGCTGCCAAGCAGGCCTGGAGGAATGCACCCAGGTGCATTGGGAGGATCCAGTGGTCTAATCTACAGGTAACGGGAGTCTGGACATCATGGGTCCAATAGTGATGTGCTGTAGTCATGTGCACATATTGGTAAAATGTGCCAGTTGCTTCAACTGAGGACACTGCTCCCTCCTGTACGTACCATGAGATACTTGTGGAGCTGCAGTTAAACTGAGGAACACTGATTTTTCACTTCACTTCTTTCCTTAATCTTTCCATAAACGCATAAGGAAAATACTAAGCTTACATTACTGTTTCAAAATCAGGTTCTTTTCTCTGTGTTTCTTTTGGAAACATGCAGGTATTTGATGCACGTGATTGTAAAACAGCAAAGGAAATGTTTGAACGTCTCTGTCGTCATATTCAATATGCCACCAACAATGGAAATATAAGGTAAGTCTCTTTAATTTAATTTTAAACAACAGAATTCACATCCAGATCTGGATTCAAATCTTCACCTTAGACCTGAAGTGGTCTATCTGAATATTTTGACAACTTGTTTCTGCTCTTAATTCTCCTGGTACTACATGTTCCTCTCATGTGCCAACATGAAAATCTGTAACTTTAATGGCTCGTGTTGCAAAACCTTTTGTAATTCCTAGAGAAAAGGGGTAATTTGAAGACTGAGGGCAGTGGTAGAGAGGAGGAATGATGCTATTGCTACTGATGTTTCAGAAATATAAAACAGTTGCTGTTGGTAACACTTTCTGCCTTAGTAAGTAGAATGCATTTGGTGTGCTGCTGTGCTGTAAGGGGGTTTGATTGTTTCTCTGGGCAGATCAGCCATCACTATCTTCCCCCAGAGGACTGATGGGAAACACGATTTCCGTGTTTGGAACAGCCAGCTCATCCGATACGCTGGATATCAGATGCCGGATGGGTCTGTCATAGGAGACCCTGCCAGCGTGGAGTTCACACAGGTACAGTGCTATATACAGAGCCCCAGCTGCTTTCCCTCTGTCTGACCCATCTGTCTTTTATGCTTTTTCCTTGCATGTTGAGGCAGAGGGGAGGGAAATGTGGTGGTAAGGAGTGAATGGCATGTTCTGCCCCATAGGTTTTAGGTACAGGCTGAAGCAATAATTTCCTGCAATCCTGATACAAGAACACTCCCCTTCACCTCAGAATAGGGTGAGCTGATGCCCCCCTTAAGTCAGGGGCACAGTCAGTACTTGAACAACATGCCTCAACATTGTTTGAATGAGAAAGATAACCTTTATCACTCAGAATTTACCTCAGCAGCTTTTGGAGCTATCTTTTAAAGGTTAACATCTTTTTGTCTTCAAATCTGGGGGGGTGACCAACCTAAAAACCCCCAAAATATACTTTCTTTATTTACAGCTGTGCATTGAGCTTGGATGGAAGCCGAAATATGGCCGCTTTGATGTAGTTCCCCTTGTTCTCCAAGCAAACGGCCAAGACCCAGAAATATTTGAGATCCCGCCAGAAATTGTCCTCGAAGTTCAAATGGAGCATCCAAAGTAAGCAGCAAGATTTAGATAATTGCATTTCTGCCTCTGCCTCACCTTGGCAGGTTATCAGTCATTTTATGAGTTCTTTGTTAGGATGAAATGATGATAAATAGTCCTGAGAGACCCAGTTACCACACTGTAAAGGAAAACTGCTCTGAGATTTTGCAGACTGTGCTTCATGGGTCATTTCTCCTAGAGTTAGTACTCTTTATCCACCTGGACTTTTCTGGGTATTGCCTAAAGGGGGAAAAGACACATAAAGTGATCAAAATGCTTGTTTAACAGGTATGAATGGTTTAAGGAGCTAGATCTGAAGTGGTATGCGCTGCCTGCTGTTGCCAACATGCTGCTTGAGGTGGGAGGCCTAGAGTTCACTGGGTGTCCTTTCAATGGCTGGTACATGGGCTCAGAGATTGGAGTGCGAGACTTCTGCGATGTGCAGCGGTACAACATCCTGAAGGTAACCTTCTGAAGGGGAGATGTGCTGGTCTGTGCTCACACTTGGCAGGTGATGGCTTGTGAAAAGAGACACCGTCAGTCTTTGCTGGGTCAGGTGCTGTGTTTACATCACACACTTCAGCACTAATCTAACACAACACCCCAGCTATTGTGGGACGTGTTGAACTTCTGCCAAGATCAGCATTGCCAGATTGTGTGGCTGGTTTACAGTGTCCTGACAGTGTCTGTTCCAAACAGCTGGATAGAATGGTGAAACTGCAGCTGTAAAAAATACAGGAAATGGTATCCAAAGGGAATTCTTCCCTGATCTTACCCTGAGTCCTGCTGATTCAGGACTTTTAGTCTCTGACCGTACATTTCTCAGACGTGTATTTCTGTCAGTCCCAGTCTGTTGTTGACATGGCATTCCTGGTGGATAGCTGCATGTCTTTGGCACTTCACCAATGCAAATTAATAACGATGGCTTATAACCAGAAGCTGGCACTTTTTAAACTGTTTAGTCCAGGAGAAAATCACTCTCTGCTTTACCAAACTCTGTTATTCAGGTTACCTCTTCCTCCTTCTGCAATACATTTTCCTGCATATTAGTGTGATGAGGTGGAGAAATCATGAAGTCTAAGTCCCACATAATAAATTTGCTTTTCTCTTTTCTCTCTCTTTTTCACATGTAGGAGGTAGGGAGAAGAATGGGACTGGAAACAAACAAACTTTCATCACTATGGAAAGACCGAGCTGTTGTAGAGATAAATGTGGCTGTGCTTTACAGCTTCCAAGTAAGTCAACAAGTGTGGTATCTGGAGAGACATTGACTACTGGATGCCTATTTTTCCTCTCACTTATAACAGCTTTATACAAATATAGTGCCATTTGGACAGTGCCAAAAGAGTTATTCTTGATTTACACCTGGGAAAGCGGAGGAATCTGTATTTCCTGTTGTTGCCAGAAGAATAATCTCAGGTGAAGGTAGAAGGGAGAGAAAAAGAAAAGGAAGTTAAGGGCAAGATTGCTCATCCTTTTAATACAAATCTCAGAGTCTATGTAAAGCTATTGGATTAATATCTTTTATTTACCATTACAGTTTTAATAACATATCATAACAATATGAAAGATGGGTAAAAATGAATCCAAAGCTTTTCAGCATGTGCTCCAGTGCTGGAGAGGTAAAATGCTGATGTTATAAAAAAAGGGAGGGCCTAAGAGTCCTTAATCAAAGGTCCACCTCTATCTGTATCTGTATAATAGTTGCTGACAGTCATTATTTCCCATCACTGAATATAGTCCTTTAAATAGTAACCAAAGCAAAAGGAGTACATTACCTACATCAGGAAGAAGAGCAGAATGAGATTTTTAATGTATGTCTGTCTTTTTACAATTCTTCTAGAAGCAGAATGTGACCATCATGGATCACCACTCAGCTGCTGAGTCCTTCATGAAGTACATGCAGAATGAGTACCGTGCGCGAGGAGGCTGCCCAGCTGACTGGGTGTGGATCGTACCTCCCATATCAGGGAGCATAACTCCTGTCTTCCACCAGGAGATGCTGAACTATGTCCTCACTCCTTTCTTTTACTACCAGGTACAGCTTAGCCAAAAAAAGATGATTCTAGTGGACAACTTCAGCAGTGCAGATGGAAGAATATTTCATTCAGAAATCTGAACAAAAAGCCCTGGTTAATGAAAGCTCACCAGAGAGATTCATAAATGCAAATTGTGGTTTTATTGTTCTACATTTCTTACCTGAAGCTTAACTGTTTCCTCTTTTTGAAGGTGGATGCATGGAAAACACATGTCTGGCATGATGAGACCCGGAGGCCAAAGAAAAAAGCAATCAAGTTTAGCACCTTGGCCAAGTAAGTTGTTCAAATAAGAATCCTCATTTTGTCCAACTCTTCCGTTCTTGTGATGTTTCTGTTCAACCTTGGTTGTTTTTTTTAATATTAATAATTACAGTGAGGACCACTTGAATTGTTGAATAGACTTACCTGCCACAGTGAGGCAATAGTCATATCTAAGATTCTTATTCAGGGCTGTCCCTAGTGCTTCTGAACGACCTTCCAAGGAAAAACCATGCTCAAGTTCAGTCTTTCCTAGCTGGTTTGTGAATCAATCTGAATTACTGTTTATATTAAGAATTGTGTGTGGTTATTTTTTCCCCAGGGCTGTCCTCTTTGCATCTTCACTCATGCAACGAACAATGGCAACCAGGACCAAGGTCACTGTAATCTATGCAACAGAGACTGGGAAATCTGAAACACTAGCCAACAATCTGTGCAGCTTGTTCAACTGTGCCTTCAACACCAGGGTAAGAAAGCCTACATCATCCACACTAAGTGGAGGAAGATGTTTGGCTGGTTTCATCAGCTTCTGCAAGCCTTTTCATTCCCTAAGCCTATGTTTTGAACATTCAGTAAATACAAGTTGGATCAGGACTTTGATTTTGTATTCATTTAACATAGTGTCTTGTAAATGTGGTCAGTGGTCATCTGACAACCAGAGATATCTAATGCAGGTTCTTATGTCTGCCAGCAGTTTCTCATGAGCTTTATACCTTCTAGATTCTGTGCATGGATGAGTACAACATTTGTGACCTGGAAAAAGAAACACTTCTGTTAGTGGTTACCAGCACTTTTGGCAATGGAGATTCTCCAAATAATGGAAAGGTAATATTCACCTCAGAAGTATGTATGGGGCCTAACTCAAAGACTAAGACCAAAGACAGCCCTTTCTTTTGCCCCATGTACTTGAGTAAGATACAGATCAGGGTCTCAGTTCTGTTTTAAATCAGAGTATTTTTCTAACCTGAAGTATTTTATGAATCCTCATACAGACTTTGAAGAACTCCTTGCTCACCCTGAAATCACTGAGAAAAAAGATCAGGTAAAACACGTTGTTGTTTGGTTTGCATGTGATTGAATCCTCTTGCGTTTCATTTAGCATAACACAGTGGTCTTACTTTTATCTCCTCCTGCAGATACGCTGTGTTTGGCTTGGGCTCCAGCATGTATCCGGAGTTCTGTGCCTTTGCTCATACCACTGACCAAAAACTGGCCCAACTCGGGGCTTCTCAGCTTACTCCAGTAGGTGAAGGAGATGAACTCGGTGGGCAAGAAGAAGCCTTTCGCTCATGGGCAGTCACTGCATTCAAGGTGACCACATAAATAGCTCATATTTTAGCTTGTTCTTTCATTCCTTTTATTGCAATAGTCACTAGCCTCCATAAAAATTGGGGGGAATGGAGGAAAACAAACAACTAGATATATATGAGTTTTGAACTCCCCTTTTTATACTACTTGCCTAAGTTGAAGAGGGAACTGGGCCCCTTTTCTCTTTATTTTTTAATATTCACATAAAGTTCCTTTGGGATGGTGGAATGTTCAGGATGGACAAGGGTGGTAGCATCAAACATCAGGAGTTTTGGAAGTAGATCAGGTTTTAGCTATATTGGTCTAGAAGTGAAACCTTTCTGAATCACATCACTAAACTCAATAGAATCAGTATAATTAGCACTGAACTCTCCTCAATAGGACTTTGACAGCACTAAGATTTTTCTAAATTATCATTATGAATAGCATTATTTTTTCTTTGTTCTAGACTGCCTGTGACATTTTCAACATCCGGGGCAAAGCCAGTATTCAGTTGCCTGAGATTTATACCTCTGATGAAAGCTGGGATCCTAAGAATTACAGGATAGTGCATGACTCTCAAACCATGGTCTTGGCTAAAGGTATTGCCTCCCATGTCTCGCCTTCTCTGTCCCTTTTGCTTCAGATATGTCTGAACTGGAAAGGTTTATATAGTGACATTGGTCCTGCTAAATGATAGAATGCATGTAATAAAGTGCCGTGGCCAGAGAAAAGAAGACATTGGTTTCCATTGCATTACTCATTATCTTTTCCATCAGAACACCAGAACTAGGATACATTTGACAGACTCAGAAGAACAAAAGCTGAGGTGAACTACTTTTAGTCAGGGAAGGCATCATGCGTATAGGACACATAGGTGACTAATTCTAGGGCGAGCATGGTTCAGGTCTTTTCTGCCCATTGTTTGAAGACATTTTAAACAAACCTTATCACAAAATTCCCATGAGTCATGTCCATGTCCTCTTTTCTCAACAGCGCTTGCAAGCATTCACAGCAAGGATGTCATTCCCATGAAGCTGAAGTTCAGACAGAATCTTCAGAGTTTAAAATCCAGGTATGGTACCTCATTCTTTTGAATATCACAATATTACATTTTACTACAGTCTTAAACATCTGGAATGTCTGGTTATAGACATCTTCTCCTGCAGTTATTAAGAAATACATGCAAGTTTCAAATGATCATTAGAAGTAAGTCATTATCACAAGTCCACAGTCATACCTGCAGTCTTAATTCTGGCTTAAATAAGAGGTGGCTTCCCATCAGAGCCTCTATAAATGTAGGGGAATAAAAAACTTTGTGATACAACCCTTTGATCTCTACTGAACACGAAGTACTGAGCTGCTCTGATGGTTTGGTGCTGAACACAAGTAAGCTCTTGCCAGCTGCCACCTCAGGTTTATTCCTGTTCTGTGCAACTCAAGGGAAATCCTGTCGACGTAACCAAGATGTGTCTGATCTCTTTCTTCTGTATCCAGCCGTGTTACCATTCTAGTCAAGCTTTCCTGTGAGACTGATCAGGAAGTGCACTACCTGCCTGGGGAACACATTGGGATTTTCCCAGGCAACCAGCCAGAATTAGTCCATGGCCTCATTGCACGCGTCAAGGATGCTCCTCCAGCTGACCAGACTGTCAGACTCGAAACCTGCACTAATGGTAAGCTGGTTCTTTTCAGGTCAAATAGAAGAGGGTGTTTGACAGATTTCCCTATGATTCCTGAGAAGTTTTATAGACTGAATCTCCTATTTTATCCTTTTCTTAAGTTTCAGTAGGATTTTGTGGAAGCTTTTAGCTACTCTTGCAATTCTCAATTCTGATTTTGCATACCCTGGCAGCCCATGGTAACTGTGCCAGTGTTTGCAGAGTTCTCCTAGGTTGACAGTGTAATTCAGTTGCTGAATTGGTCACTGACTGCAATTAAACAGTTTGCTTATTGTTGCTATGTAAAGAGTCCTAAAATAGATTTGCATGTCGTGACCTTCTCTCCATCTTAGTAGGAGCAATCTGCTAAATCGTAGGATTCTGACGCCCAGAAAGATGATTTATTCAGATGGAAAACTTCATTTTGAAGTGGTGTTTTGCTATCATGCAGTTCTCTGCATCAGAGCCTCCCGTTACAAATGTCTGAAGCCTCACATTGACATCTCTTCAGAAGAGCCCCGTGGCCCAGACCTGCTGCAGCCTCATCTTAAGTCCTGTTTCGAAGGCCATTGAGTTTTGTAAAGCTCTGCAGCTGTCAAATGCCATGGGCATTGACGAGTGTTCTTTTACTTGTTTCCAGGTGGCTACTGGACAAGGGACAAAAAGCTTCCAGCCTGCACACTGCCCGAGGCACTGACATACCTGCTTGACATCACCACTCCACCCTCCCAGCAACTGCTGAAAAAGCTCTCCCAGTTGGTGACAGCGGAAGGAGACAAACAGAGGCTGGAAGTTTTATGTCAGGTAAGTGTTAGGGCTACATTTACATGAGGAGAATGGTGCACCAAACCATCTGATGCCCTTTCACTGTGCAGCAGAAGCTTAAGGAATTTTGTAGTGCTGGTGCTTGATTTTATGCCTCTGTTACATATTCTGTGTGCCTGTAAAGCCAACCACAGAGAGAAGGGCTGGTCTTGTGGCTCAGCCTGGGCGTGGGAATCGAGATGGCTTCAGATCTGGCATTTCCTGTGGGGCTCTGGGTGGGTTGTTTTGCCTGCCCCTGTCTCGTGCTTCCTCATGCGGGTTCCTGGTGATGTGCCATTAGAACAGCTCACAGCTGGCAGGTGGAGGGGCTGCAGGGGAGCAGGTGGGTATTTTTATCAGAGAATTTGGTACCATGCAGTGAGAGCAATGTCACTTTGAGTAACCAGCAGCTTTCTGGTGTGTAAGGGCTTGCTTCTCCTGCTGGGCTCAGTGAGGCTCAGTAGGTATCAGGGCCTGGGCCCATAGAGTGTTGTGGATGCCCCCTAGCAGGGAGCTGAGAAACAGGTTCAGTCTCCACATCCTCACTGAGCCAGCTGGGATCTGCGAGGGTTACAGCAGGTATTCTGTACCTCTGTGTTCAAAATGAAACAGTCCCCTAGGAAATCCCAGTAGCAGTTTAGGCAAAGTTTTGAGAGCTCTCTGGTGATTCGCCTGCACATTTTATTGAACATAAGGCAGAAATCTTATCTATAAATGACATTTCAGATACCCCTGCTCTCCTGGTCTCAGTGTGAATGACCTACTAATGCTATCGTGGTGGCCTTTGGCTTTTAGAGCACAGAAGAGTACAATAAATGGAAGTTTTACAATAGCCCAAACATCCTGGAGGTGCTGGAGGAGTTTCCCTCTGCTGAAGTCTCAACAGCTTTCCTCCTGACTCAGCTGCCACTCCTGAAACCCAGGTACTATTCTGTCAGCTCCTCCTGTGACATGACAGCCAGAGAGATTCATCTGACAGTTGCAGTTGTAAACTACAGGACAAGAGGTGAGAACATCTGGTTTCATTTCTCTCTGAATTAAATGATGTTTAGGCTGCATTGGGGTTCAGGAATTAACTGTGTCTGCCATATGGCATGAAGCATACCTGTAGCAACAAGTTTGTATTGTGATACATACAGAGTAGTGTACTGCAGTGCAGATGTTCATACTGTGTCAGGATGGGCATCATCATCACTGTATTCTTGTTTTATAAATCATTACCAGATATTACTTGTATTACTTGTTTAAAAACCATAATTTTAGGTATAAAATGTGTCTTTTTAGAGAAGAGAGCTTTAGAACTGACGGAAGTTTTCCTTTGCTCTGAGCAGATGGACAAGGGCCTTTGCATCATGGAGTTTGCAGCACGTGGCTGAACACAATAGCTCTCAATGAAATCGTTCCGTGCTTTGTACGCAGGTGAGCGTCTGACGGAGAAACAGGGAAAGAAACAAAACCCCGTGGTTCTTAGGTCAGCTTCTTCAGTGGGTTTTTCACCGGGTGCTTGTGGTTTTCAAGTGACTGGTGAGTGCGGGTTGGAATACCTGAGTGTGAGGAGAGGGAGTTCCCCATCTTCCAGAGGTGGGATCCTTTACCTTGTCTTACGTTGAGTAAAATCAAACTGGAAACTTCGGTTGTGCTGCTGACAGTCAGTCAGGAAGCAGACACTGCGCTGTCATTCATCAACTGATGACATCATTAACATCTGCTTGCATTTTAGTGCTAACGAATTCCAGCTCCCGAAGGAGCCGAGCAGGCCGTGCCTCCTGATCGGCGCAGGAACAGGAATTGCTCCCTACAGGAGTTTCTGGCTCCAGCGTCTCTACGACTTGGAAAAGAGAGGTACTGATGGGGATTGCCACAAGGGGGAGGCCAGAACCTGTCTGGCAGCAGAAGACATCCCTTACCCTCCAAATGAAACCTCTGCCGAGGGAAGCACCCAGAGACATTGGCCAAGAACCCTGCTTGAACACTGCATTGAAACAGCTCCTCTGTCCCACCTGGGACCATTCTGGTGGTCTTGAGGTGTTTGGTCACTTGGAGGAGCAGCCTCTGCGACCTTGTGACTGTGTTCAGTGACTGCCCCAGGCACTCACAGAGGGGCTACAACATGGAGAGGGAACACCTTGGCCTGCCCTATCAGCCCGTTTGTGGAACCTGCTCCAGCAGGTGATTCCAGGTAGTTCCCCAAGGGCTTGAGCAGGTTCAATCCTCCTGCAAGACGCTAACACCTGAACACAGCATTCCAGGTGTGGAACAGAACAGCTCTACACAGCCAGTTACTGTGGCAGCGGAGCCCTCTATGGGGATAGTCATAAGGGATAATGGGCCTTTACCAGGAAAGACAAGAAACTTGCCAATGTTGGTTTCAGGGATCAAAGGGGGTGACATGACGTTGCTGTTTGGCTGCCGGCAGCCAGACGTGGATCACCTCTACAAAGCAGAAACTGAGGAAATGAAGAGGAAGGGAATCCTGAAGGAAATCTACACAGCCTACTCCAGGCAACCTGGCCAACCTAAAGTAAGGCTGCTTCCTTTGCTCTGTGACTTTGGCAGTTGTAACTGGTTCTGAGAAAGAAGAGTTTCAGTCTGCTGTAGTTAAATGAGGTCTGGCCTCCAAAGCTGAGGCTTGTAAAGAACAGAATCATGGAATCATCGAATAGAATCATAGGATACTTAGGGTTGGAAAGGACCTTAAGATCAAGTTCCAACCCCTCTGCCATGGGCAGGGACACCTCACACTAAACCATGGCACCCAAGGCTCTGTCCAACCTGGCCTTGAACGCCGCCGGGGATGGAGCATTCACAGCTTCCCTGGGCAACCCATTCCAGTGCCTCACCACCCTCACAGTAAGGAACTTCTTCCTTATATCCAATCTAAACTTCCCCTGTGTAAGTTTGAACCTGCTACCCCTTGTCCTGTCACTACAGTCCCTAATGAAGAGTCCCTCCCCAGCATCCTTATAAGCCCCCTTCAGACACTGGAAGCTGCTCTGAGGTCTCCATGCAGCTTCTCTTCTCCAGGCTGAACAGCCCCAACTTTCTCAGCCTGGCTTCATGTGGGAGGTGCTCCATTCTGGGTGCTCCCCTTTCTGTGGTGCAACACACAGCTGGGCCAGGGCAGTTTAAACCTCACTATATTGGCCCACATTGAAAAGCTTTTCTGGTCCTTTTTCTGTTTCCAAGGCCTATGTTCAAGACGTTCTTCAAAGCAAGTTGGGGTCCAAAGTGTGCGACCTCTTGCATAAGCAGGAAGGGCACCTCTATGTCTGTGGAGATGTGCGCATGGCCAAGGACGTTGCTCAGGCCCTGAAAAGGATGCTCACAAAAGCCCTGAAGCTCAGCGAGCAGCAGGCAGAGGAGTATTTCTTCCAGCTAAAGGTACGCTGTGACACATGAGGTGTCCCTTACAGCCACGCAGTGTTCTGGGATAGGATACAGAAGTCTTCAGTCACACTTCAGGCCTTGAGGGCTGCCATGAGCTGCTCCTCAGCAGAATGCACAAGGAGAAAAGCTTTAGGTGATGAGCTTATCCACCCACCATGATGTAAAAGCACAGTTTCTGTTTGCTTAGGGGGTGTGAGAGTGACACATGGTGTTCTCTTACATCCACCATTTGTTTCTCTTTGGGTCCTGGACATCAGCTTAGTATTGGGTCCAGAACAGCAAGAATTTGAGTCTGTATTGTACCAGTGGAGCAAAGTGAGTTTAAGCAACCACTGAAAGCAGAGTGCCTGGATCTGCTGGCTTTTTAGGACCCTTTTGCTACCAGAACTTGTCCTGCAGCACACATGTGTCTGGGATCCAGGCAGGTTCTTTTATCAACAGAAACAAAATCCACTGGCACAGAATGCAAAAGACCTTTTAGTTACTGAGCCCCTGCACAGGGAGCAGCGCTGAATTCATCTCGTGGGTTTCCTTTCCTCTTTGCAGAGCCAAAAGCGATACCATGAAGATATATTTGGGGCTGTGTTCCCACCTGAAGTCAAGAGAGGGGCAGGAGCTTTGCAGCCCAGCAGCCCAAGAGCAAATCACCTCCTGTTTTAGACAACACTTGCACATTTGTTGTTGTTTTCAAAACACAAGGGGTCAAATCCTCTTTCTCATGCATGTTCATGTGTGTGTGTGTACGTGTAACACGTATGGACCTGGACAGAACATGTCTGTGACTGCAGGATTTGACCTTTAAACCTCAGCCTTAAGAAAACCATGAAGTTTGACATTTTATTGCTATTTATTCTGAGTCTTCATTGAGTTTCTCAATAGTGAAGATGCAAATTATTTTTGTAACGCTGTCTGCAGTGTGACTTTGTTGGGGTTTGTAAATGAGGAAAGTCCGAGGTTTTTCACCGTGTCAGCTGGAAGTGGAATATTTCCTGAGCTGGACTGTGTCTGTGTGAGGTTTGTGTACCAGATTCTTTCACTGTGCACATTTAGCCTCACTTGGAAGCGAGTAGCTGAACGGTTGTGCCACTTGGGAATGTTCAGTCCCACGCCTGGCTGCATCTGCAGCAATATTTGCAAACGAGATAATAATATGGTTCCTAAGTGGCAATACCTGCTCCAGGTGTGAGTGCATGAGGAGGCAGGGGTTGCAGTTCTGCTTTGTGTGTTTCAGGTACTTGAACCTGAATCGTTACACAGCCCATGGCAGTAAGGTTCAGAAGGGTGAAAAGCACTTGGTACTTTTGAATTCTATGCTCTGATTTACTTGATTTGTGTGTAATAAAAGATGCCTTTATATTGAGACAAACCTTGCTGTGGATGGATCTGCTGTTGGCTCTTGCAACTGGCTTCATTACAATCCCCAGTCAGGATGGGATTTAAGCTGTGCATCAGTCTAAGCGCTTGAGTGATGCTGCTGGAGGCAGAGGAATGTTCTGGGCTAAAAGTCACCCAGGTTATGAGTTCCTCACTGGTCTGGGGAACCCACCAGGCTGAGAGTGGCGGATGAGCCCTTGCTGAAGCACTGAGCCGTTCATTGCACTAACACTTGAGCCCTGCTTACACAGCTGAGGTGGAATCCAGCACTCAGGACAGGCTGGATACCGAGGCTCTGTGCTTGGGTTGCAGGCTCTGAGGGGCCAGCAGCTGAGCCTGATCAACTGCTCCATGCAGGGCAATGAGGGGCAGCTGAGCCTTGTGGAGCACAGCCCTGCACGCAGAGGCTGTGTGTGCTGCTGTGAGGCTGATCCTGCTGGGCAGGGAGGGCAGCAGGAGCCCAGGTAGGTCAGAGATACTTTTCCTTTCTCTTTGTGTTGAAATGATGCTTTCTGTTAGTGCTGTGCAAAGGGTTCTGAGTGATGGGGGGGTCCCTGGCTCAGGCTGTGGGGCTGGGAGAGGGCTGAGCTGCTGCTGTGTGCAGGCAGGAGCAGGCTGAGCTCTGGGGTAGGAGGTGGAGATGCGTCGGGATGAGGCTGGGATTCATTGGGATTACTGATGTGGTGTGTCCGGCTTTCCCGCAGCTCGCTTCATTTGGGTCATCTGCGGTCTGGTCTGTGTTGTGGGCTGGTCTGGGGTGCCTTCTCTGAATGACCCGTGCTCCTGTGCCTGCGCTGGGATGTTCTATGGGATGGCATAGACTGAATAGCCAGCGGGGTCCTGCTGGGCCGGTGAAGGGGCGGTCCCCTCTGAGCTTCAGGCTCAAAATGCAATGGAGCGTTCCACTGCTGCTGTCTGGTGCTAGAAACGGTCTCTGCTGAGGGGTGAGCGCTGGCTGCGCCCGGAGAAGGCGCGGGGGAGCTCTGGTTGCCTGGGAGGGATCAAGCGCTTGGTCCGCGCATCAGCGACCGGCAGCTCCCGTGCGAGGGCGCTTGGATCCGCAGGGGCGTTGTGGCCAGGAGGAGGCGCTGCCGCGCACGCAGCGCCCGGTAACGGGGCTCGGGGCGCTCGGCAGGGGCAGGGGTTGAGTTCCTGGATCCCTGCTCGTGTTCAGGGTCCGGGTGGGAGCTGTGACCCGTGGAGCTGTGCAGGGCCCCTGTCCCTAAACCGGGACAGAGATACACCCGTGTGGGACGGCTGCAGCAAAGCCACCCCCCCCGTGCCATGCTTCGGGCTCTGCTGTGTGCTGTGGGGCTCTTGGATGCGGGAAGATGGGGAGATGATGGTGGGAAACCTCCTGGTGCTGCTTCACTGGGTCAAGTGAAGGGTGGAGGTTGGGGTTTCCCGGTGGACATGGGCTCGTGTTTAATTTGACTACAAGTAGATGGTGGGGAAGGTGAAGCCACGATTCGGGGCCACTCACTTTATCCAGAGCAAAGATTTATTCACTGAAAGGTTCCTACACATCCCGGAGTCCAGCAGCACAGCGCGTCCTTGTGCCGGGCTTCGCCGGCGGCGTGAGCCAGAGCAGAGCCCGCTGTTGACCCCCGAGGTTTAATGAACTCCAGAGCAATTCCGGAGGGCGCTCGATAGAAAACATAAAAAACCCCAATTTTCTGTACAAAGTTTACATCGCAGCGGGGAAGAGGAGAAGGTGCCATGCCCTGGGAGCCAGGCTGCGCCCGCGGGCTGCAGCAGCACGCAGCTCCTGCAGCAGCATCGCAACCGGGCCACCACGAGCGTCTCCTCTCTGATAGCAGGGGCAGGAGGCCGGGTTTGGCTTTCAGGAGCAGTTTATGGGTGTTAAATGCAAACCCCAAGGTCAGGTTGAATTCGGATCCCAGATCTCATGGTGGAGGCTCGTGCTCCTCTGCCAGCACTGAGCTGCAGCACAAGGGGATGTTGGGTCCCAGGGCAGCGGGGATGGGGCAGGGGCAGCGCATCCTCATGGACAGGGCCTCAGTTACATCCGAGGGCAGGCCAGGAAAGACAGTGATGGGGTTTGGTTGGGGTTTAATTACTCTGTTTGGTGCTGCGCTGCCTGTCCTGCTCCTCCCCAGGCACAGCGTCAGGAGCAAACCAAGGCTCTGTGGCTCCCCCAGCGAGGTTCCTGCACATGGGTGCAGCAGCTGATGAGGGATGAGCTCCAGTGTCCATGTGCCGGTTGTTGACTGTTTCCTGCTGGGACGTTTTGGGTGTCCCGGCTCCCGAGGGCAGTGGTGAGGAGCACGGAGGGGCTGCTGCCCCCCAGAATGTGCTCAGAACTGTGGCTGCAGCAGGAGCAGGATGAAGCCCAGAAGGGTCCCTGGCTTAGGTTTGGGGGTGCTGCTGTGACTTCAGCAGTGCCCACTGGGCAAACAGCTTAAAACTGCTGACACAGCACTACTGAGAGAACAAACACGAGCAAGTCTTGAGGAGAACAAGGTGGTGAAGGCTGAACGCACAGGGGTGCAGGGGGTGTTTGCTTTGTAACAATGGGGAGAGGAGGTCGGTTGGAAGCAGCTCCTGGCTACCACCAAACCCATGTTTTGTATGGGACACAGAACAAAATCACTGCGGGAGCACTCGCGGCTTGCCCAAGGCAGGGGAGCTCTGCCCAGCACAGCTCAGGGGTTTCTTTGCCTCTGAATTCTATACAAGTCACCCACCTGCCTGCAGCCAACCGAGCGCCTGTCGCCTCCCCTGCATCATGCAGGGCTCAGAGGTGCCCCCATGCTCCTCACAGCCCCTCGTGGTGAAAGCCGTGTGTATGGGGGGTGCCATGTACCAGTGCTGCTGGAGAAGTGGAGTTTGGTGACTTCAGGGACCCCTCGTGACCCGTCCTCGCTCGTAACCTCCGCGTCGTGCACTGGAGGGGGCAATAGTGGGGGGTGTTTGTCTTAAAATCACCCTGACACAGTTGGAGCTGGGCTGGGTCGGATCCTCTGGAGCCAGGTTTGATCCTTCCTGCTCGCAGCAGCTCTGTTAAGCTCTACTGGAGCTCAGCCTGGGCAACTCCCACTGCAAGAGCTTGAGTTTCACCGTCATGAAAGGCAACCGCAGGCCTGGCCTCCGGCCCTGGCGCTGGAGCGAGCCCGTCTCCCTGCTTCTGGGGGGAACAAGTGCTCTGAAGGCAGAAGATCGCTGCCGCTCACCGCAGACCCCAGAAGGAACTCGAAGCAGTTGTGGTGTCAGCGCTGCTGGAGCGCGGCCGCAGTTCAACCCAATTCACTGCTTTATTGTGCTTAAAAAAATAGAGTTCACACAGAGATTCATGTAAACATTCCTTAAATAACCACTGGTGCTCGGGCAGGGCCGGGCCGCCGGGGCCGAGTGCGGACGCGGGCAGGAGCAGTGGGGCCGGGGCCAGCGACCGCTACAGCTTCGGGTGATTGGGTTCCAGGATTCCCAGCCCAAACCTCTCAAAGCGCAGGACAACTTTGCTACTGTTAATGCTGGAGAGAGCGGGGAGGGGAGAAGGGAGGGAAAGTTACTTTGATTTTCTTACCAAGCCACAGCCCTATGAAAGGAACTACAATGGGTTAGGTTCTGACCCCGCACGGCTCCCGATGGGCCACAAAAGAGGCTTAAGTAATTAAGCAGCAAACGCTTGCCCTTGTTTGTCCTCTCTGGTTCCTGGCACGCTCTCCTCTCCCCTCCAGAACAAGGTGGTGTTTTCAATTGGTAGAGAATGGAAACAGACCTTTCCTACAGAGGCTGCTGGGTTACCTGCACCTCTGCACAGCCCCGGGCGTGAGGGCAGGGGCTTTGCTGAGGAGGGGTGTGAACAGAAGCAAACCGTAAGACCCAAAGCACTGATTTGCAAGGGGAGGAGGATGAGCTGAAGGGCGCTCTCTCCTCCTCTTTTACACAGCAGCGCAGCTGAACCCAGCTGACCCATGGGGGCCGGTTCTGGGTGCCACCAGCGGCCCCTCTGCCTCCTGAGACTCGCACAAGTGCCCCCAGGCTCAGGACCCCCAACCTGCTGGGCAGGACCCGCAGCACCGGGTCAGCCACACGCGCTCGCGAGCCCCTGCCCAGGGCCGGTGACCGCCCGCCGAAGCGCTCCCAAGTGCGCGGTGCCGCGGTGTTAGAGAGTGGCCTCTTGCAGACAGGAGCTGTTATTGAAGCGAGCGGCCCACACCAAGCGGGAAAGGCAGAAAAGGAGGAGCTCAGATCAGTGTGGGTTATGTCCGGGTTAATTTCGTGGGTTGGTTTTGCAATGGAAGGTGATTGTCCGAGTTGCCGGTTAGGATACAACACATGGAAACATGCAAGTTGGAGCCCGTTATTGCACCAGTAGCTACAACCTACAGAGAAAGACGGGAGGGAAGGGAAAAAGACACCATGAGAGTTAGTTCCCAGTTATTTCAAGCGAGTCCTTGAGAGCTATTGCAAAGGTTACACTTGAGCTCAGCGCAGGGTTAGTGCCGTGTTTGTCAGAGGGGAGGAGAACGCATCTGTGGGTCTGGAACCTGAGCCTCCTCCCAGGTGTGACCCCAGTAAGGCAGTTGAAGAGCAGCTGAGCTGCTGCACTCTCAGTTCACTGAGCAATAATTAACGCTGATAATTAATCCTGACACTTCAAGTGCTTCTCTGTGTTAAAGGCTTTGAGCAGAGAAAGAGCACGAACGGGTGTGAATTGCCATGAACCACTTGTGGGGTGTGGGGGGGTCAGTTTGTCACCTCGGCAAAAATAACTTCAAAGGGAAAGGGTGGCACTTCCTCTGGTCCTCTCCTTCCTCAGCACCACAGCACAGGGCAAATTGTAATCACTCTGGGGGCAGCGTGGGCCCTTTCCAATGCTCTTGGTAGAGCCTCTCCAAAACCAAACATAAAGCGAGATAAATCATCTACTGAAGGAGGGAGGTGAATACGTTCAAGTAGGAAATGAACTGTGTGAAGCATGCAGACTTAGTTTCCTAACTTCCTAGTAACTCAAAAGCAGAACAGCACGCTGTTACCTGCCCGTCAGAGGTTTGACAGCCCCCAGGGAGGAAAGTAAAGCACAGAAATACCAGTTAGCAAATTGCGAGCAGCAGCGATGCCCTCACAGCAGCAATGCCCTCACAGCAGCAAATACTCACTCAGCAGACTTCCAGAAGTGCCCTGGGTGGGAGAGCCGACGGTTCAGTTTTGGCAGCTTTTCAAGCATCTCCATGAGGACAGTGAAGCTCGGCCTCTCGCAGCTATCAAAGGACCAGCACGCCGAGAGAATCTCCTGCAAAGGGTATTTGTGGCTCATGATCTCCATTCGGGTCAAGGCCAGCTGTGCAGAGCAAGCACCCGACAGCACTGACTGGCACCAGCCCAGCCACAGACACTGTTTAATAGAGGTCTTGGGCATTCTTGTCATCCAGCAGTATCCTGGTGGATGTCCACTTCTGTGTGGCAGTCAGGGGCAGAGGCTTGTATCTAACCTGGTGTCCATTCTAATCTGTATCTCACCTGCCTTTTATCTTTAGACTTACAAGTCTCTTTAAGCAACCCCTCTTTCCTGATCAATAGCTCTGTGGCAGGATTCCTGCAGCCAAGGTACTTACATTGACTTCTTTCCCCAAGCTGACAGTTGCAAGGACTTGCTTCACCCCTTCACCGCTCCCGATCTGCCAGATGAGTGCCTCGGCAGGTTGGGTCTTGAAAGGCCATTCTCTTGCTTGGAGCTCATACCACACAGTCCTGCAACACCAACAGCAAATCAAGCCTTTGCCTGCTCGTAAGGGAAAGATGCAAACCTTGTCACTGCTCCTGCTCCTTCAGCCAGGCCCTGGAAGGTGTCTAAGGCTGAGCAGCAAATCCCACCCACCCCACACATGTCCTGCTTGTGGCTTTTGTAGTAGGTGAGGAAAACACATCCTCACTGGAATCCCGAGTGTGAGCAGAGGACGGCTGACCCAGAGGGCTCAGCCTGTAACAGATCTCACTTGGGAAGCTCCCATGGTATTCCCAGGGGTTCCTTTCTTACCCAAAGGCGTAGATATCTGCTGCTTTGGAGAAAGGCAGCTTGTCCTCATCTTTCCCAGGGGCCATCTCACGAACAATCTCGGGGGCCAGGTAACATAGCCAGTCATGAGGCAGCTTCAGTTCGTTCTCCCTCCTGAGTTCCAAAGAAAGAAGTGCACTGAAACACTGCTCCATCAGCCAGGAACAGACCGGATCTGTGCTTCACCTAATGCCTGGGCTTTAGTCACTCAGATGTGTTTGCTGACATTTCATTTCTAATTTCAATGCCATATTAAAACCCATGCATGTGTTAGCCTGGCTCCCCAGCTCGTTCTGGGGCTTAAGGTCAGGTTTTCTGTCTGTGTTCTGAGTCCTAATCCACACAGAACTCCCCAGCCCTGAGCTACTGCAACTATAGCAAGAACTCTGCTTAGGACAAGAAAACAAAGTGTATTCCGGAACTGTGTGTATGCCCTACAGCAACTGACACTCCTCACTTGTAGCTGTGTTTCCCTATTTGACCATTATTTATCATTCCAGAAGCAGACCCAGCACTGAAACCTCCACTCACCTTCCTTCCTGAACCACGCCCGAAATTCCAAATAATCCAAAATCAGTGATCACAACTTTCCCATTGTCATAGAAAACATTCTTGGATTTCAGATCCTTGTGCACAATGCCCTTCGCGTGAAGATAGCCCATGCCCTGGGAAACACATGCAGAGACAGAAACTTTCAATTGTATTATTACTATTTACAAGCTGCTAACTCTGCCCATGCTTTGTTTCTAACACACACTGACCCTCCCTACTCCAGCACAAATGATGAACTGTAAGCTGGGACGCAGCAGCAAAGGTGCAAGGGAGCAGATCTCTGTAGTGCTAGGAGTTGCTTTGCATCCTTTGCATAGCAGGGCTGCAGGAGGGGTAGTCTTAGCTGGAGCATTAAGTGGCTGTGGACCTCACAGCTCTGTGTGTGTCAGACGACAGAGTTTGCTCACTGAATTCACAGCAGGTTTCTGCCAGGAAAGAAACCGGCAGCTTTAGAAACGCTTCTTCAGTTGAGCAATATTGAAAGCCCAGAACAGACTGTGCAGCTCTGGCAGGAAATGCCATCTGCTTCTGAACGCATCAGCTCAGCTGCAGTTACCAACAGAGGAGGGACGGGGAGGAACCCTGCCCCACACACCTTCCTTCACTGCTCTCCTCTGCTCTGCACCAAAGCAAAGTTCTCCCTCAGCATCACATCTCTTACCTTAATGATCTCCTGTGCTATCTGCCGGGTTTTGTTAATGTCCAGGGATATCTTGGGGTCCCTCACAAATGAGTGAAGTGTCCTCCCTTTGCAGAAGCTACAGGAAAGAGGAACAACAATCCTGAAAAGAGTCTTTAAAATACTCTGCTCCCATGAGACCTCACTTGGAGTACTGTGTGCAGTTCTGGTGTCCTCAACATAAAAAGGACATGGAACTGCTGGAACAAGTC
>WYDI02023557.1:0-25365 GCA_009867235.2 Psittacus erithacus | reverse complement strand
CCCTGGCAGTGTTCAAGGCCAGGTTGGACAGAGCCTTGGGTGACATGGTTTAGTGTGAGGTGTCCCTGCCCGTGGCAGGGGGGCTGGAACTAGATGATCTTAAGGTCCTTTCCAACTCTAACTATTCTATGATTCTATATACCTCTGTGTCCTTCCAGTCATTTTGCTAAGGATGTATGGATACAAACTAGTGTCAAGAGTGCCAGAAGTCTAAACAATTTTGCTATTATGAATGCAAGTCTCCAATTCTTCTCCTTTCTGACAAACAGTACCAGAACATCCATCACAAGGAAATATCTTCCATTCTCCCAAAAGGCAGGGCCATGGCATACCCTTCAGAAATATCCCCTGTGATTTCTACCTTTCACAGATAAAAGCATCTTCGGAACTAACAGATGCTGCAGGCATTCAGCTTCCCTAAAGATACTGAGATAAGTCATACTCAAACCTATTGCTGACAGAAACCAAGTGCTGCAAAACACTGACTTATTAGGTTGTTTTGCTGGGTTCTGCAAACCTCTTGGAAAGCTTTCTGATTGGAAGAAATAACACCAGTAGCCTGACAAGGAGACCTCTTACCTAGAAAGAGAGGTTGATGCTCATGACCTCGCTCCAACTGGATGAGACTAAGAACTCTCACCTGTGTTCTTATACACCAGCTACAAGTTATGGTAATGGTATTTGGGCAACATATATTCAGTAAAGTAGCTCAGACATTCTTGGGTTTGACTTAGTATGGAACTGGGGAAAAATCTGTGAGGCTGGGAAGTCTGTGAGAATTATACTCATTAGCAATTATAACAAAAACAAGGAAAAAGCAACAACTAACCAATAATCTTTCTGCATTTCCTGGGAGCAGTCTGTCAGGTGTTTCATCTTCAGCACAATTAAGGGGACTTTAAAAAGAAAGGATTGTGCCTGGAGGGACAGGTTGTTAGTGCATGAAGTCTTGACATTTATACTAATACTACTAGGGTCTTTAGACATTGTGATCAAAGGCTTAGTGAAATGCAAGGTTCACGCAACTGAAAATCTGATTTAAAAGTTCTAAACATTTCCATTCAGCTCTTCTTTGTACCCATATCATGGGATTGTAAGGACTCTAACTGAACATTTGTAAAGGCTCTATAAAATGTATCTAAAATGTAAACAATCACAAGATAAGGATCAAACCATCTCAGGATACACTCTTCCAATAGCTGTGCATCCAGAGCCTCCTGCAGTAGGATTTTAGTCTGATTCTGCAGGTTCTAGATTCCAAAGCAGTGCAAATACAACAGAAGAGGTCCTCCAGGCTGGATGCCTCTGAGAAGAATAAATAAGAAAAAAAGCAAGAATCAAGTTGTTTCCTGGCATGCCAGAATCATCCTGCAATATCTGGATAAGTAGCTACAGTCCTTCTATAAGAAATGCTTTCAAGTGCACAGTTAGTTATTTTACTCTGGAGACAGAAAAACATTTTCAGTCTTAAATAACCACACCATCTCTATACCAAGGTGTGTGAATGAATGTGCAAACTGAGTATATACTGTCAATACGCCTATGAAATGGAATAATACTGACATAATGATTTTTTCTGGGAAAGAACTCAAAAAAACAGGTTTGCCCAGGTCATACTGACAGAAAATTGTGATGCAGAGAGCACAGTTTATATCTTCAAAGTCACAGGCTAAATTATTCACCTACTAGAAAGATTTCTCTCATTATTGAAACCAGGAATACACAAAATCAAGGAAAAAAAGCCCAGAGAAAAGCTCATGGATCTAAAAGACTTCACAGAAATCATTCTAAAATTCTACAGAAATTAATAGAATGTAATAACTGTGTCATTATTTTTTAAATTGTGCCATAAAATTCTACTCAAGATATTAAAAGGCTCTTATAATGTAAATGATTATTTTAAAAATCCAAAGAGAATTTGTCATCCATGATTATATTCCAGGATACTTTTCTACAAATAAATCTAAAATGCACAGAATGGGAAACCTGGACTAATAAATCAATTTACCTCTGATCCAGAAAAACTTAGAAATGGATGAAAACCAGACAAACTAGAAGATAGATATTCAGATTCATCAAAATATGGACACAGATGATATGGACAGTCACTATTAATGAATTCATTTTAATGAATTAGATTCTAAGTTATTTTCAAGATACAAAGGATCACCTGAAGAGTCCATTCAGGAGCATGATTCCTCACTGTTCTCAAATATATACAGAGAGAGACAACATGTGATGCAGCTCTCCGATGACTTACCAGTTTAGAAGCTACTCCCTTTCGGTCAAATTCTTCAAGAGTTCTCTTCAGCCAAAGCTTTGTTATTTCCAGAGATTTCCGAAGCAGCAGGTTTATCAATGATATGTTACAAAATCACTACGGTCACTATATATGCTACATTGTAGAGTTATTTCTGCAAAATTTACTCCTTGAATACTCTACATCTTCCAAAGCATCTAGGCAGCAATTCTAAACACTGAAATTCTTGTGCTATCTTGTCTTATTGGTGCTGCCAGTTTGCTGTATACTTACTTTAGTTCTCTAGCCCAAAGAGTGAAATGACTATGAGTCTGTCAGTTTGAAGAAACTGGTTCACTCCAGTCTGAATTCCGGGAAAACAGATGTGGTAATCTATGAAAACAAACAAACAAAACTTTAGATGTCTTAAATATTTTCCTTTTTAACCTCAGGAAAAAAAAAAAAAAATCCAGGATAGCACTAAAATTCCTTCAACTTGCAAATGGCTATCAGGTTGGGAATATTAAACATACTGTAGATCAGCAAGCCTTGACTTTTTCTTTCACCAAAAGTACCATTCTGGAGTCCCTAGATAGTGACTACAGTAGATCTCATAGAATTAATGTTAACTGTTATGGCAATTATAATACCCTGTGACCATATTTTTTCATGTGGTGAATTGTAGAAGTAGTGCAGTAGTGTGTGACCTGATTAGCATTGATGTAAAGTGGGAATATGTTGAGTCATACTGATAAAAATATGCCAAAGCGCACCTAATGTTAGTGACATCAGCAACAGGCTCGTGATGACTGGCATGTTGTGATGCTGCCAGCTCCCTCCCCCAAAGTCACTATGTGTGCTCCAGAAAGTACAGCAATGACAGGAGCAAAGCACTGACTCATGGAGAGATTTTGTTGAACTAGTCCTGTAAGTCAGAATCTTACAGTGTTTACATGTGTTCATATTTGTTGTTATTGAATAATATCATGATACAGACACAGGTCAAAAGCTCAACCCGTACTACATTTTATTACCTTATTATAATATGGTAGGTCAGTGCACATAACATGGCTTATAAACTCTAAACTACCTATTTAATCAGCCTGGATTTATTGTGACAACCACCTGTGAGACAGAGACGCCCAGTGATGGCATCAAGGCTGACCATAGTGTTGCCTGAAATCAGAGTGTAGCTAAGGGAATAATTTGTAATTCAACCAACCATATCAAACAGTAAAATGGATTTATGATGGTGTTATGTGAGAGAAATGAAGGTCACTTTTCAGCAGTGAAGGTGCTGTTGACTGCAGAAGTGTATGATGAAATTATCTGCAATAATATAATATATATATATCTGTCATCCTTAAGATACAGAAAAGAAGCTGAATGAACTTCCATTGCTCTGTGGTTTAAAAGATTCCCTCTCCCTTTCCACAACACAAGCATCAGATGATCATATCAAGAGTGTGATATGTTATTATTCATCTTACATCAGCTAAAAATAAAAATAACATGTCTTGCTGAAATGTTGGGATGATATTTCATAAATTAGATTTTTTTAGCATTTCCTCAATGAAATTAATATTAAACTTAAATAAGAAACCCCATTTTGCCACAGATATCTTCTGCACAGATGGACAGAATCTTGCCAATAGTTGTTTTGTAGACTTCTGAAAAATTGGGGTATTTTTGAACTAAATGTTATTAGAATCCTGGGAAGGGGCAGAGGGGGAGGAGGAGGAAAGACCTGCTGCCTAATATCTGAAAAACTCATTTTATTTTCTACATTATTTTTTATTATGTTAAATATGAAGCTACCATCAGAGCATCTCACCACCTTGTTTCGCTTCACAGATACCTGCTAGGATCTTATCTACAGATGCTTACCTGCATAAATATCTCTAAAGCTGCCAGTATAAATATAGACAAATCTGAAACAGATGCACCAGTGGGAGGAATTCTTCATGAACGTAAAACAACTTTCCCCATCATATTTTTTTCTTTTTTATCTTGAGGTGCACATCTGTGCTATCTTCACTTTAACATTGTGCTTCACCTTTACATAAAGGGCCCTACCTTACCTCATCCCACCTTCTGGTCATAATTGTGAAAATCGTTTTGCTCAGATTCTAAATTGTGCTGGTTTTTTAAATGTATGTGGAAAAAAATTCCAAACTTATATAAAATTCTAAGAGAGGAATGGAAAAGAAAGGTAAAAAGGTGTCACCTTCAAGTCTGACAGCCATTTTTTTTTAGTTCCATGCTAAGTAAAAATAAAATATTGGGACTGGGATGATAAGTAAACAGAAAAACTGAAAGCCTCACTAATGCAGAAAAAAAAATTAAACTCCATAGAAACCCTCCTGGCAATTAAACATTAAATACAGCAAGATTTGAGACTTATTAATTCCAGTGATGCTGAAGTTTGCCAAAAAAGATTGTCCAAACACTACCTGGGAATTTTATCTGGGGTACTAACAACTCAGCCCTGAAAGCACAAGGTATAATGAAGGCTCAGACCCAAAGCCATCAAAGATTCAAGGATCAATTGCTATTAGAATAAGAGAAGCTAAGGTGCTTAGCAATTTGCAAGATTGCTGGAAAGAAGTATGACATGTATTCATTTGAATATGGTAAAGAATGTGGGCTGAATCAAATAAACAGTGGCTTTGTATTTAGTCCATGACTGACTATACTCCAGACATGCTGAAAGCATAAATTAATCAAAACTAGGTCTGCAGCTGAAAGGAAAAAAAGTCTGATCCTTTTGCTAATCAGCAACATAAGACTGAAGTACTGTATGGTGCAGCAACAATTTTGAACATGTCTACTTACACAATTGTGCTGTATTCAACAACAAATGCAATGCATTAGCTATACTCCTTACCCTGTTTGGACCAGTGTCTATAGTTCAAAACAGTATTTTGCAAGAAACACACCAGACAATCATCTTGCATTTTAGAAAAATAAATCAGAAAAATATCACATTGTTTAAAAGATTTACAGAACCTTAGAAGCCCAGATAGACCACTGGTGCACCTGCTTTCTGGGGATTCTATTCACTAGCTGTGGAGAGGAAAGTTTTCCCTGATTTCAACAGAGCGGTGAGAGGTCACGCACAGAGTATCTAAACAGCTAGAACCATTTGAGAGGAAAAATCTGCCCAGTGATTCTAAATTTATGAAGGTGCATGGGGGTCTGCAGAAGAATTCAGTGTATACTCCAGGTCTATTTTATATTGTATGCATTTGTAACTAGGGAAGTTTTAATAAGATGTCAGGTGTTGACAGAAGGGTTTACAAGTAAAATTGACTTGCAATGCAAAAACCATAGACAGTGCATGTAGCTCTATTATGATCTTTTGGTGTAACTTTTCATTCTGCATTAAATCCTAACTTGTGAAAATTGTGTTACCTGCACAATACATATGGCATTGCTGTTTGCACCTGCAGAAGTGCAGTTACTTCTACAACCACCTCCATAGGTGAGGAGTCTGCCTTGCAAACAGACGCTTACTGGATGGCAGGGCACGTAAGGGCATAGCCTTCCCTTCAGGACTGTTCAATGCTGCAAAGCCATAATTGCAGCTGTGGGTCAGCAGCTACCAGCAAAGAATCCTCATTCTCTCTCTCACAGCACAACTGAGTGCTTGTGGGAAGCTGTCTGCTGATGCTCAACTAAAAGGAGCAGCAGCAAGTACCATTGTTTCATTTTTGTCTTGGGATGAAGATAACAAAGGGTTTCTCTTTGCCTAAGAAGTATAAAGAAACATAAATTTAAATATTGATACAATACTGGCTACTGCAGACTCATAATGTGCTCATGCAATTATAGATAGAGATGTATAAAATGGAGTCTTGACTATAATCCAAATCAGATGCATTTCTGTTTTATGTAATTTGTTCAAAGACACATGCTTCAGAAGAACTGCATTACTGTGTTAGAAGAACTAATTACTTAAATCTTTCCTCCAGTCTCCAGTATTGAAAGAAGGGGATGAGATGGTAGGCTACAAGATGCTGAGGAAGCCACCAATATGTTTTCCTTTGCTTCTGATCAAACAAGAGTGACAGTGGTTTCAGGGCAAGTGCACAGAAATCTTTTTATTTCTTAATGTAATTCAGAAAAATGCCTGCAGGTGAATCATAACAGAGAGTGCAGAATATGGTTAGGGGAGAACAGGTGTCATGGTTTTATTCCCATACTAAATCCAAAATAGCACCGTACCAGCTACTAAAAGGAAAATTAACTCTATCCCAGCTGAAACCAGGACAGTGTCTCTAAGTGGACTAGTTATGCTGACCTTGATAAAGTGATTAAACCAGACATCATTATGCTCCACAGTAAACTTATGTCTAGTTCAAAATAGAGTTTGAGAAAAACTCTAGGAAAATGCACAAAATGCCAAAGGAGGAGGGAGATCTCAGCATAATTGAATGTTACTTTTAAGCCTATATGCTTCCTTTGATGAAGGCTAATACATCCAATTAACATTAATGAGAAATGTGTTGTGCCCGTATGCAAGCCGTGAACTGAGATCCCTTACTGTCCCTCCAAGATTTCTTTGTATGGTTCAAATATTGCATTGTTACATTTAAAGGATATTTTGACTTGAAAAGTTTCAGTTTTATGTTTATTCTGCCTTAATACAAATGAATAGCAACAAAATATAATTGCTTCAGTAATGTTTTTGCAACAACATCGAGGTCTTTTATGTTTCTGCAGTTTGAAAAAAACCCCTCAGAAATAATGTCAATGTATTTTGCATATATCACATAACCTACATTGTATAAATTACAAAGTGATGTAATATAATTTTGTAAGGTGTTCATGTCAGACTTCTAAAGAGACAAATAATAAATCAAATGGGAGAAAATGTGTGGGGGAGAGGGATTTCTTATTTGGAGAAAAAAATTAACCAGAGCTTAGATCTGCAGGAAAACTATTCCTGGTTTCAAGACAGCATTCTTCAAAGAAACAAAAAGTCTTCAAAATAGAATGAAAGACTTCAGTTGTTTCCTGAAACAGATTTTAAAATGAGGAAAGTAAGGCATCTGCATTATTAATCAGAAAACACATCCTACGAATTTTAATACTGTATTTGTTATTTTCTACTGAACACAGTGTTCCTCACAACCTGACAGGGTGATGATCCCAGAACCAAAACAGATGGTCTTTAAAAAGATCTACAGATCCTCTCTCCTAATGAATCTCACAAATCCTGCAGGATTTATAATAAAGCTACTCACATATATTAAAAGAACTTTACTTCTTCAGTAGCTTCCTTTAACAATATTTCTATGAAAACAAATACCCATGTCTCGTGGGTTTTATGACTAACTTAAGAGACATCTCCTTGGTGTTTCACAACCGGTGCTGCAATGCTATATTCTAAGCTTTAATTATTCTTCTTCTTCCCTTCCAGATTGGGGTGTCTGCATACGTTTTTTCTTATCCCAATTTTGCTCTGTCAGCTACTTCTATTTCAGTCAACTTTTCATTTTCCCTATTAGCCCTTCCATGACTTTTCTTTTACACCCTCTTTGCATGGAAAAATATCAACATCAATATCCAAGCTGCCATTGGTTTATTTCTTAATCCCTATTCCTGCTGTGAGTCCACAGTTAACTCCTCTCTTCTATTAGTTAGACAAATGCTGACCTGTGACTTCTGCAATTGTGCCATCTGCTTCTTTTAAAATTGCCTCCTCATCCTGAAACACTGCATTTTGTTCTATCTGTTGCATGCTGGAAACCAATTCTATTTTATACCTTGGAAAGAGATGATTATTTTTGTGACATGGCTTACAATAAATCCTTGAGTGTCACTCCTTCAGTCAACCACAGCAATAGAAGTTATGTTGGAGTGACTACATCAGTTGATGAAACACCTCTTGTAGGAAGAAGGCTGGGAGAGTTTGGGCTGTTCAGCCTGGAGAACAGAAAGCTCCAGGGAGATCTTACTGTCTTTTCAATACTTAAAGAAGGCTTGTAAGAAAGATGGGAACACATTTTTTATTAGAGTCTATTACAATAGGGCAAGGGATAATGTCTTTAAACTGAAAGTGGGTAGAATTAGAACATGAAGAAGAAATCTTTTATGATGAGGCTGGTGAAACACTGGCACAGATGGTGGTGGATGCCTCGTCCCTGGAAACAGTAAAGGTCAGAGTGGACAGGGCTCTGAGCAACTTCATCTAATTGAGGATGTCCCTGCTTATTGCAGGGGGGTTGGACTAGATGACCTTTAAAGGCCCCTTCCAAAGTACGCATACTTTGTATATTGTCAGTTAAAGGTAATGAAAGAAATTCTTTCTTAGAAAGGTATGTTGTAATATACATCTTATATATTTATATATAATATTAGATCAATGATTTAACATATTTCTACCAGGTAGCTGGCTCCTGAGGGCACCTGGAAACAACTCAAACCTTCCATAAAGTATACCTTTGAGAGTTAAGTGCTCCCTGGCCCAGAGAGTTACTGCACTGAAACAGTGGGACTTCTAACTGCTTCAGTTTCATCCAACTGACTGCAAAGGAAACCAGGATGAAATATGTGCGTTCTTTTTCACAGAGTTTATCCAAGCATTCCCATATTTTTCCCATCATCAGTTCATGATTTGAAGCCAAACACAGCCAAAAAGCCAGTGAAACTCTTAATTGCAAGTTTCAGCTGGCTTCCCAATGAAATAATATGAGACTTTAAAAAACAACTCAAGTTCCTTAAGAAACCATAGCCCAGTGGAAATCAACAGTGGCATAGATTTATTAAACCATATAACTTAAACACAGACAATATGTTATCTATTCTTACTATTTTTCTTTATGCAGTCTTGTCTTTTTCCCTTTTTAGTATATATTTGGCTCTTTTAATCTTTCTTTAATCCTCACTCTCTAACCTCTGTTGTTTGTTTCTGGTGTTCATCGTACTTCCATTCTTTGTGATAATGTGATGCTGTTTGTAATTTTCCATAGGAATCTTTTCCAAGGATTAGATTTTGATTAAAATTTTAAATTAGTGTATTTTATATGGTTTGAGGTCATTATAGAAATGATGTGGAGCTCCAATGTATGCCTCCTAATAGCCCTCAGCTAGTGGAAATTCTCTTGTTGTTGAAGAGGAAGAGGCCTATGATTTCAGAGAAGAAAGTTGTAATTTCCTCTTCATTCATCCATTCAGTTAGCTGGTAAATGTGATTTCTGAGTACACAAGCATCCATGAATGGCTTCATAATGATCCTGCAGTAAATTAATGTGATTTAATCTGAAGAGACTTGAAGGCAGCAGCTGCATCAGATGATGTTGCCCTCCTCCTGAGATGCAACAGTAGCTTTGGTGGTACATCAGAAAAGCTATCTTTTGCAGAGGGGCAAGCAGGACACACAAATTAAATCTAAGGCCATCATTTCAACTACTTAACAGTAGAACTGCTGATGAGAGAGTATAGTTTCTAAAAGAAAAGAGGTGGGCAAGTAGAACCAAAGGCAGGGAAATGTAGCCAGAAGGAAAATAAAGCTGCTGAATTAGAGCTTGCACTGTGAAACATTAAGAAGCACCCTTGCAAAACGTAGATAAATGAAACCTGCTGGTCATAGACACGGCCATGAACATAAAAACCTGGATAACCCATTCACTCATAAACGCTGCAGATTTTCTTGAAGAGAGAACAAGCTAGGGGGCAAAAAGAATGAAGAAATCAAAATTTAGAGACTAATCATGTGACCTTAGAAAAGCATAGATACGGTAATATTTTCTCTCCAGGAAGGTAAGAAAGCATGTGTAGAACCTGACAGATATTCCCTCGCACTGGTTTTAAACCATGACACCCCTCTATCTCATTTTATCAACTATCTATCTTGTTCTACTTCGTCTTCCTCAAGGATGGGCCTCTTTGGTGTTCTGCCTTCACACAGATGACTGTTCTTCATGAATCGTAGGTCTTTGATCTCCTTATAGAAAACTTACGAACATGCAACCAGGAGAAAACAATTGTCGCAACCACTGTATGAGAAATGTGGAGAGGACATGTTGCATCTCCTGCCACAACAGGTAGCAAAAAGAGAAAATAATTGTTTTCTCATTTACATTAACAGCCAAAGTAGGTGAGTATTCTGCTAAAGAGCTCAGGCTTCTGACTCAGCTTTCATATGACCTCTTATGAAGGGTTAAGCATTCAAATTTCTGAGAGTTCATCTGTGCTAACCCATTTGACCAAAACCCTCTGGCGCATGTACAGATTTTGTTTTGCAAACTATGAATGATAAAACATCCACACATCTCTAAAAATGGACTAGTGTATAGTGATATCATATATTACTGAGTTCCTACACACAGAAATCAATACCTAGCGAAATCAAGGATTAGAAAAACACAGAGTGGGGGAGGGTTAAAAATAGTATCCAGTTAAAGCTGATGCAGTTTTAACTACCAGATGTTTTTAATAATATCAGTGAAATTGAATGCACTTATTTTTCATTCATTTCAAAGAAAACTTTTCTTTCACAGTTCTGTGTCTGCATTAGAATATTTTAACGCACTTAAAGCACTTAGCACCTTTTATGAAATTCATGTCTTCAGACATACACAGTACTTTGAAAAATAAAGGCTTATTTTTTTTAAGCCTTCCAGAACATTTGACTGTTACTTCTATGCTATGGCTGTTTCCACAGGCAGATCACTTATCTTCTCTTAAGGATTAGTGATAATGAGTTGGTTTTCTGCACTTATATGCATGCAATGTAAATAAGGAACAGTCATTTCACTGGTAAAAGTTTAATTTGCTGAATTATTTCCATGCTCTGGCATTGTACTGTTATATAACGTCTGAGTTAACATGCAGCATGAGAGAAGTTCTGTGAAAACAGAGATGAGGGTAACTCCCTGTTTATTTATTTGTAATCAGAACGATAAACAAACTCATTTTTTCTCCCCATGAAATCAAGAAAACTCTAAATCAAAAACCCCAATCTAAACAACTATATATTAAGCCATGCAAGTATTACTCGCACATACTTTTTGTATGAGATCAGTTAAGAAACAGACTTATCACATGGATAATGGACCTGCACCAGACAGGATATTTCTAATCTGGAAGGATGCTCTGTTAAAACAAAGATAGCAGATATGGAAAATCACAGATTACTGAATTTGTTTTGCTCTGCCTAAACGTTCTTGGTTAAAATATGATAATGAACAAAACTGAGATTCCCCTACTGCCTGTGGTGCAGCCATGGTGAGGCAGGCTGTCCCCTGCAGCCCATGAAAGTTCGTGTTGGAGCAGATATCCTCCTGCAGCCCCTGGAGGACCCCACACTGGAGCAGGGAGAGATGCCCTGGATGAAATTGCCACTGGTGGAGAGGAGCCCAGACTGGAGCAGGTTTTCTGACAGGACTTGTGACACCATGGGGGACCCACACTGGAGCAGTCTGTTCCTGAAGAACTGAACCCCATGGAAAGGGGCCACACTGGAGCAGTTCATGAAGAACTGCAGTCTGTGGGAGGGATCTGATGCTGGAACATGCAAAGAGTGTGAGAAGGAAGGAGCAGCAGAGACAGGGTGTTAGGAACTGACAACCCCTATTCCCCGCTCCCTGTGTACTACTCAGAGACGGGGAGGTAGAGGAGTCAGGAGTCAAGGAGAGAAGGAGCCTGAGAAGAACAGGGAGGGAAAAGGTAGAGGGAAGGAGGTTTTAGTTGTTTTTTAGTTTCTCACTATACTAGTCGATTTTTAATTGGCAAATTAAATTAATATTCCCAAAGTCAAGTCTGTTTTGCCCATGGTGATAACTGGTGAGCAATCTCCCTGTCCTTGTCCCAGCCCATGAGGTTTTCATCTGTTTTTCACCTCCTGTTCTGACAAGGGGGAGTGAGAGACCAGCCTGGTAGGCACCTGAGAGGCAGCCAAGGTTAACGCACCACAACTGAATATAAGGAACAGAACCTGAATTTGTTAGCAAAAAATGTCATATTAAGATTTATATCCATATATATCCATATATACCCATGGCATTCAGGGTTCAAAGTAGAATAAAGTTGGCCATTATAGTGTATATACATTAAAGTACTAAACTGTAGAAAGTGAATTTCTTACAAGAAGAAAAATCTGTCCAAATGAACTATCACCCCCCACTGCCATAGCACTTAACGCTTCCATCAACAGTAAGAGGTTAATGTGAAAATAGAGAAATGTTGAAGGTGAAATTAGATGGATTTGCAAAAAACAATATTATGCTGGCTCCATGCCAGGTGTCAGGAAAACTCACAGGATACGTCCTTCAAGACTCTTCCTGAAAGGAAAGAAAGTCTGGGTGGAGTTTGGCAAAGCATCAACCAGGAATCCCAGGCATATCCGTGAAAGAGCAGAGTGCTTAGATTAAAAGCAAATTTGCTCCTTTCAGGAAGTGAGTATCGGATCAGTAGCTCTGTGACTTGGCTAGAAAATCAGTAAACTGACTGGAGAACAGAATGTTACCCAGTAGTCATAGTTTTTCTCCTAGAAAGGAAGAAAGAAACTACTTTTTGCTAGGAACAGAGTTAAGAGGAATTTTTGGACTGCTATTTCCTATATATATATACACACACGTATTCCATATAGTGGAAATACACTTATCTACTAAAGTATGACTAACAGATCTTGGAAAAGTAACTAAATATAACATGGATACTAAAAGGTTACTTTTCTCAAATCCTAGCAATTTGCATAGATGAGTACTACTCAGGACCAAGTTCTTAATATTTTTGGTTGCAGTGGTGGAACACGATCCAATTTGAATATGAACACTAACAAGTAGCCAGAAGGGACAGAGTGCAAAATATTTACAAGGAATAATTTGGGTCTCAGATGTCTTCATTATGCTCAGAAAGTAGAACATCAAAATGTGTGCATAGGCAAGTCAGCATAAAACAGACATAAAATGTCTAGATGCAAAAAATCTGTGTGCAATTCCCTCTCTTGCTGCAGGAGCAGCTGATAGCAATTCTCATTTTTATGCATTTTAGAAACACATTTCTTATTTCAAAGACCTAACAGAGGGTTAAAACCCAGCAAAAATAACGTTTGTATCTTTAACTACCAAGGTTTTAGAAAATTATTTTTTACAAATGTTTAGAAAATTATAATTAAGCCAACACTGAGCCCATTTTAAAATAGTGTCTCACAATTGCTTCTGTGTAAAGGAGATGACGGTAAGTGGGCTGAAACATATGATCTGGGGTTTCACTCACTCTTTGTTTTCATAAGACCTGAAAATGGACTACAGATCACAATCATAGAACTCAACAGTGTTTGCCAGGGAGCTATTGAGTTTCAAGAATTAACAGTTCTAGGGCTTTCTTTTAATCAATAAAACCTGTAAAACTCAGTTCAGTTCTCACAGAAGCCAAAGACAACCTACATGTTGTCTTCTAGTCACCCATCTGATCACAGACCTTATGGTAACATATACTGAAGAATTCCACTCCCATTCACTAACTTCCGCATCTTGCTGGCTACCTGCCGGTTGGACAACAAAACATCTCTTTAAACCCCACCTTGGTAAAGACTTCAAGTGTTGATAAATACACAACTTTTCTGGCATGAATGTAGTAGTAACTAAACAAATGCCAAAGGAGGTGTACTTCAGTTCCTGCTTGAATTCGTTTAACCTTATTTCAACACACAAAGCTAGCAAGAACAACCAAATTTGAAAGCATTTCTGTTTCATAACTTGCCCACTTTTAAGTCTCACAGGAAGGACAGATTTTGGCTCAATAGTGCTGAAAAAAGGCACTAGTAATTATCCTGGATTAAGAAAAGGCCTATTAAATCTTTGAGTTTGAGGGAAAGAGCATTTTCAATTCCTTCTTCTAAAAACAAACACCTTAAATCTGAGCTATATAACAAGAAAACTGTCACATATGGAACTAATATAAAGCCCAAAGTATTTTTTTGAGAACACTCTGAGAATTCATCACAAATTTGATATTGAAATATAGACCTCTGCACTTTCAGACCTGGGGCATTTAAATTAGATTAAATCCTACACCATAAGGTTTTGGAGATCCACTGATCCACTTCTAAACTGGATCTTCCTTTCAGCTCCAATTCAGAAGGAGTAGAAAAGCCACATCACAAGAAACATCATTAAATATTTCAGTCCAGAGTGTCTTCTCCCTCATAACATAGTCCATCATGAAAAATACATCCAGGAATTTCTACAGCTGAAGGAGGTTGCTTGTTCTAGAAAATTAAAATTACTTTTATTTTCACAAAGTACTGTATAAAACATAGACATTGGATTTTTTTTTAAAATATGGTAACGTTAATTTGACCTGATTTTTATTATTTTCTTAGCCACTGATGCTTCCCACTGCAATATTGGAAATATGTTTGGTACCCTCTAGTGGACAAAATAGTATATAACTTATGTTATCCAAAATCCGTATTCCAAGACGGTGAAATAGAATGTCTTCAAGTTAGAAAGAATATGAAAATTTCTTAGGCAGATATGATCCAAAAAAGATACAATAAAAAATACATTTACTATTTAATTTCATGCTTCTAGAGCAAACTGTGTCACTAAAGCCATATAAGAGGTTTCTTTTTCTCTCTCATTAGCTGCAATGACCAACCGCAATTTCATGGCACTGATCTAACTGTTTAGTCCCAAAGTAATGGCTGTGTATTTTTCAGAGCTCTGTCTATAAAGGTCCAAAAGGCTCCTTCAAATGCAAGCTAAGCGAAAACTCAGCCTAGGAAACTATCATCTATTTTTTTATAATATACTTTACAAGAAGTACAAAGTAAGGTTACTATTTAAAGATTTTTTTTTCTTTTTTTTTTTTTTTTCAGAGAACCAGCAGTTCCCAGCTTCTGCTGAACTCAGATTTGTACACACACATTTTTTATCTTGCTTCAGCTACTCACTAGCCATTTAATGTCAGCAGATATGGATCAGACGTTGTAGATTTTATTGGTTTTCTCCAAA
The DNA here is from genome assembly GCA_009867235.2 of Psittacus erithacus. Lineage (NCBI taxonomy): Eukaryota > Metazoa > Chordata > Aves > Psittaciformes > Psittacidae > Psittacus > Psittacus erithacus. The sequence goes on along the minus strand of WYDI02023557.1, from coordinate 10,158 downwards.
GAGAAGCTATGAAAACTTCACAGATTGAATTGAGGATTATTGTGGTACATAGATGCTGCAAATATTTTTTCTTATTACAGACATTAAAAGTCATCATTGGGTGAGCCATTACTGGATACGTGGAGCAAGCAGTAAATCAGATATGGTATATATATTTTTTTAATTTGTTTTTATATCTTATCTATCAACTTCTTTGAGGAATGTGAAATTGCTTTTGGCATGTTTTCATGGTCACTATGTAATTTACACTGACTAATTTCTTTTCTTCCATGAAACTGACTGACATCACTGGCTTGACACATCAATTAACATTTTGTCAGTTTTTCCTTCCCAGTTTATTCATTAGTAGGTCACCTTCACTTATATACCATCATTATATCATTTCATTGCACAGCTATTTCCATCACTTATTTGACATGTGTATTATTAGTGCTTCTGTCTTCTGGATGCAAATTACATGAAATATAATTTGATTTGGAATTCAAGAATGTTTCTTCATGTTTTGGAAAATTTCGTAATACATATTTCATGTTCTCTTTGTCTCAGGACTTCTTTTTTTATTATCAGGCACCTAGGACTGCACATAATAAGAATGTATGTGTTTAAATCCAGTGCAGCAGCAAAGTTGCACTCTTGGAAAAATTAACAGAGCTTCCCAAGGCATAGACTTGGGTATCTCAGTATGGGATCCAAAATAGCTAGCAGACAGAGTAAAGATAGATCTACTGTTAAGCAAGTAAAGGTTCTGGGACAGGAGGATAACCAAAATCATCCCCTTTGAGAGCACAAATTCAGAGAATCCCTCCCTTCATTGACTCATGAAGCAGAGACCTGTGTTCCCTGCCCCTGTGCGCTACTGCTCCTACATGGATTTTGTATTAAAATGTAACTGGCTACAATGAACAGGAGACTGACACAAGATGCGCTGTTACTATGGCTAATATCGCTGTCTTTGATTTCAGAAAAATAAACAATCCTGCTTATCTGAAGGAAAGAGTAAAGTTATGCACATGTCATATGAAAATATTCTGGGGAGCCTTCCCCTCTCTGTTCCATATGACTAAACTTTTCTCACGTGAGAACAGACTCAAGAACTTCCATTGCCTTGAAAAGAAAGACCCTTGTGAGAGGACAAGGAAGTTTTAGGAAAATTATCTTTTAGCCATAAGCAACAGATAGATGTATCCCACTAGCAGCTACTCAAGATTAGACTATAAAACAACTTTTCCAACGTTTATGCAATCTCCTTATTTCAGGCAAAATCTTTTGTTCATCTTCACATTTGAAGAAAAATACATAAAATGTCCCTACCTCATGTAGCTTTTTTTCCTCAGATGTTATGATATTCGTATTCATAGGACAGTTTACATGCATTCTATCCTGGGAGTTTCTCTCCAGTCTAAAAGAATGATTAGTATTTCTTTCATGCCTGAATCGAGTTCAAAATTATCTCAACTAGAAGCAAGGAAGGGCAATCCAAATCTTCTTCTCTAACAAATCCCTTGAGCCTTACAAGGCTCAAAAGGAAAGGCAAAATAAGAACTACCATGTAGAGCAATTGTGCCACTATTTTCTTCAAAGAAATGACACCAACTGTTTTTAAAGTCAAAATCAAAGAAGAAACAGAGAAACAATTAAATTTTGAAAACCAGTTGAATTTGGTTACTTCTATGGCTAATCATTCTTTAGCATAATGTGTTTTATAAATATCCCAGCTTTACGTAGCTCCTCTCTTTTGCTTTCTACGTAGATATTGTTAACATATGACACATTTAGGAGAATGCGATAAATGAAGCCTTCTTTCTCAGTCTAGAAATCTAGTGGTAACTGTACTTCTCTGAAGATCTTAGAAAATCTGGCTTAAATTTTAATCCAAACATTCTGTAAAATTAGCAGATGGTTGTTTGCACTGTAGCATTATCTAACTGAAACGAGTGCTCAAAACTCTAAACAGTACAGGCAATGAAAATATTACTGAATTTGAATCATCAAAACAAGCTCTTCTCAAAATTAGCACATCCTTTCATGACAGAGAAGACATACACATACACCAAGTAAGGAAGACTGCTTATTTTAAGGTGGCAAATTGTACATACTGAAAATGGCTTAATACTTCTAAAAGGAAGGGCACTTTACAACTGACAAGACGTACAAAGACATTAGCAAATTTTTCAATGAGTTATTCCGAGGAAATATTGGCTTACTACATAGCTGCCTTCTTCATATTCTGTTTTATTTTCACATTGGTAGCAGAAGCCAGAGTTAGTAAAGGAGTTGTGGTTTCTGTTCCTTTAGTATAAATGTTCTGATTTAATCATTATTGAATTGATCACAGCAAAGAGACCATTTTCAGTGTATTTAAGCAAAGTGCTTGTCATAGCCTCTGAACACATTTCTAGATAATTTCACCATTTATCTCGTAAGGCCACTCACCAGAATAAGGTTTCCCTGAGATCAGGTCGCTGGAACTGCATGCACAATATCCCTGGAGAAGGCTTAAAGCAGGAAAGAAGCTGATTTAATAAAGAGCAGAGGCATGGTATCACCCTTTCCTCATGCTGCAAAGGCACGTGAACACTTGTAACAGACTTCCTTCTGCCAGTCAAACACAACAGTAATTACTGTCAAATAAATAAGTTTCCAAGGTGGATTGCCTTGAAGGGCTGGTCCTGGCAAGGTGGCAATACTTCTCGGGTCAAGCTCCTTTCCCAACGTAACCCCTCTGAGCCTAAATCAAAAGTAGGGTCAAAATAAGTACCTTCCCTTGGCCATAGGTAAAATTCTCACATCTCTGCAGTGAATCTATAAACTACAGCAGTGCTCACCTGTAGGTGTCCATATTGATGCCCTACTTTCTCTCCAGGCTATGTTTCATGATCTTGTTGCCTGATGCTCAGAACTGCAGGATGTCTAAAACTGTGGGACAGGTTTAAAACAGGTTGAGAACATGAAGAGTGGGCAGAGGTCCATCAGTCCAGCTCTGCACCATTTCCAGCCCTGCCTCATCCTTTTCCCACAGGCCTTCCTGGGCCAATGCTTCTAAGCAAGGCTTCACCTGCACTTTCCTACCACTTCTACACCCTGCCCCAGTAATGTCCTCCCCGAGTTTCTTGCTCTGTTTCCAAAAATTCTGCTGCAGTGTGCCTCCAGTCTCTAGCTTTTTACCTGCACTCTCCACCCCTTGTCTATAGCATCACTACCCCTTGTCTGGGTAATTATGGCTCAGGAACAAGCACCAGCTGGCTGCTGGTATTATAAGTATTATAAATCACTGAAATTTCCACTAATTTTGAACTCTGGAAGTCCTTCTGTTCTCAGATGCTCAGTAAATCAATTTTTGGGTTTTTTTTTTAATTCTTTTTTCCTGAATATGTGTATTGTGTCACAATAGCCTGTAGAGTTATTTTGCTTTTTTATAAATGGATTTCCAGTTTTCTCAATTTTTTGCAAAGAGCATGAATTTCTAAAAATTAATGATCTGCAATCCTCCATAGACAACACTTCAAAAGAAATACAGGTGGGGAACATATGTTCTCGTCTTGCCAACCTCAGCTAATCTAATGGTTTCTGATAATATCTAGCAAAGTCCTCACAGCCCACAGACTGCAGGTACCACTGCTTATGGATTTTGACATTATATATGTCAATTGTGGGTTCTTCTTCCCAACCGGCTTTTTTTATCTGTAAATGAGCCAGACAGAACCACTGATTCTTTTAAACTCTCAAAAAAAAGCTGGAAAAGCAATTTAAAGGTAGTTTCAAGATTTTATAGATGATCCCAAGTATTTTCCACCCTTGTTTTGCTAAGGATGGCTGCTTTTTACTATATGTTCAGGGACCTTAGTCTTAAAGACACTTGAGTGACTCCCTGACTAAGATATGTGGTAGGTAATTTTACTGTCTTGAAGATGGTCAATCTACTCTATACTTCTACCTATGACACTACCCATACATTCATCTGGATGTAAATACTCCTGGTTTCCCTCTGTAAAAAGTGAATGGAATTAGCTCTCCAGCCACAATTTTCTCTTGTCATGTTTCTCAGCAGATTCTGTGGTTCCCTGTCCTCTGACCAAGACTACTGTCACTGTGCTGTCACCTTATGGGCAATGACAAAAAAAATGGTATCCTTTACAAATCAGTCACCTGAAATGAAAAACCTGGCTGGGGACAGCCCCAGAGGTTCAGGTTTGGGATTTTTTTTTTTTTTTCTATTTTTTTCTTCTTCCTATAAAAGCACTTTGACTGCAAATCTGCTATAGAATTTCTGCTGAAGCACCCATATTACAAGGTACCTAATCTTGCAATCATGCACTGAACACAGAAAAGTAACCAAATAAACAGTGGTGTTTCCTCTGCATATGTTCAGTGAACATTTGCTACTGCAGACAGACTGAGGGAATTCACACAGGCTAGTGTGCCCACCTTTTGCACAGCCCCTTTTTAGATTCAGGTGAATGGCTTATCAAGATGCTATGGGACTGTCTGATGTACAGATGCTCTGAAGCATAACAGATTCGATTAGAACAGTAGGCAGCTTGATTTCTTGTATGAGATTATCTTATGGTTTCTCCCTCATGTGCTACAGCAAGAAATGAATGATAGCTCTGAAGCTAACTGGATGCATTTAATTTAGATTATATTGGCTTTCAAGTCAGAAATAATACAGACATAAACACAGGAAAAGGAACCTAGACAACATTATGTACCTGTCTGACCAAGGTACTGAACTTGAACAACCTAAAAGAACTATTAAAATCAGACAGATAATATTTTAAATGCTATTTGAAACATTTTTTCTCTTATTCCTCAGTATTTAAATCCTGCCTTCCAACCCTGCGCAGACATTTTCACTTCAGTAGATGTTTCCCCTTTGAGCTTTTCCTATTTAATATATTTCAAACTGAAGTCTCAAGCTGCTTGCTCACCTCTCTCTACTTCAACGGATCAGTTGAGATGGAAGGAGAAAAATAGCTCAAGCAGATGTTTCAGAAGTTAGAAATGTTAGAAAGAAAAGTGGAGGTTGCTAATGTGGATTTTATATTTGTGCATGGCAGCACTAACAGATGCTCACAGACTAATAACTACTTCTATCATTTTCCATGGAAACTGATAGCAAATTTGAATTTAAAAAGTTTCTTTGAAAAGCTCACATGGATTAATATGATTTATTGCATACACTGAAAGGCAATGAAATTTTGCCAGAGAAGCAGTTATTGTATTTCAAACAAATTAAAATGACAGACCCTTACCCCAGGGAATTTAGCAGGTTGTGGCTTCCCTGTGTTTGGGTGCACAAAATGCTGATAAGGAGAAATTAACCTCTCTACACTGAGCTTCACAAGACCCAGTTATTCACAGGCCTATGCTCCTTTTTGTCTCTTTTAATACACTGAAAGTAATATGAAGACACCTCTAGTACATCTTGATTGCAGTGATTATGCCTCTTAAATACAAGCAAGTAGGCTTAGTGCATGTATTTGTAGACACCTGATTTGATTGGCTAAAGGCAACTTCGAAAAAGCAGAATATCCTGAGCACTACCAAAAACTTTATAAACTATTGAAGGTGATTTTCTGTAAGTGATACCCTGGTGGGTGTAAAAAAAAATAAACTAAAAATTTCCAATAATTTATATCCTAGTGCACAAGTCCAAAGAGGGGGTACGAAATATGAGAAAAGCCAAGCCTGTTGATGGACTTGTTAATGCTCACGTTCTTAGTCTCTTTTTGGACTTATGTTTTCAGGCGGAGGACCAGAAGAAAGATCAGTTCTGGGGAGTAACAGAAGATGGCTCAATGGAAAAGGCTATCTCTGACACAGACAAGCTAAAGGAAACAGAAATTAGGAGCACTATTTTAGGATATTTTTTGCAGTCAAAGGTGGCTGTTGATGGAACAGTGTATTCCATTGTATTCCATATTGTATTCCATACAATACCATGAACAAGTTCAAATTTGGTACCTGACGGGTTAGTTACTGCACATACAAACAATATGAAACTATTCCAACTTACATATTCAATGAGACAGTGAAACTAGGTGATTTACCCAAGGCCAGATAGCAAAATGTGGCAGAATGGAAAACAACAAAACCCCATTCCTTTCACACACTCTTTGTCCTATTGTGTCAGCCACAGACCTTACCTGATGGAGACTTCCGGCTTGCAACATCTTATAGGATCCTACTAAAAACCTTGATCCATTTCCCCTTGATAACAATGGCTGTCCAAAAATCCTTTGATTTCCACAAGATCTGAAATGGGTCTTCTGCAAGTGAAAAATTAAGAAACCCTTCAGTTTTCAAGGATAGGCGCACATTACATACTGAGGTAAAAAATTTAGTCATATGGTAAAAGCAGCATATGCCAAACTGTTATGTTTTGGTTTTTTTAATGCACTCTTCTAATATGCTTTATGTATTCTATATTGAGAGAGGGAAGAAGCTTGAAGCACCTGAGAGAATAAGAAATGCACAAAGCTGCAGGGAATACACTTCAGAGAACAGTCATTATGTAAGAAGCAGCAATTATATTTTAGAATTAGTCTTGTTATTTGTGAACCAAAAACTATGGTTTGAGTTTTGTTTGTAGAGCAGAAATAAATCTTTACACAGGAGAAAAACAGGTTGTTATGGCAGCTGAAAAAATTCCATGGTCTTGCAAAAAATATTACACATTTAATTCAGACCTATATACATAGCTAGCGCTGTGGGAGGTTTGTATTATCTTCCTCTATTTTTGAGTTATGTAGTGTTTGAAGCATTTTTAATATAGAATAGGATGTAAATATTTAGTCTCTTTCTCCCTTGTTTGCCTTCCTTCTCTTCCATTTATTCGTGGGGTCAGAACTGGCATTACCTAAAGTTAACTGCATATAACTGCACAAATGGTTTCCCCCTGCCCACGGCAGGGGGTTGGAAGTAGATGATCTGTAAGGTTCTTGCCAGCCCAAATCATTCTATGATTCTATGAATTCATTAACTTCACATATGCAGGATGGGGGTGATCTTTTATGCTTTTCTCCACAGATGATCCCTTTTCCATAACAGTCTTTTGCTCCATAAATTCAAATTAAAGGTGCACAAAGTTGTTCTTAAGTGAAATTGTGAATTCCTAAGCTAAATCTGCACAGATTTCTTTGACATTTTTTTCATGTATACTTTATTTTAAGGGGATAACTTCATGAAAAGATCAGCAAGATTCACACACACTGTTGTTTAGGTTAAACACATACGCTTAATTCTGAAGATACATTTAAATGCTGTCGTTTGCCCTTTTGACAAAGGGTTACCGATTAGACTATACCTACCATACCTCACTAAAGGTGCAGTACATGTTGCAAGCTTATGCCCCAGTCAGGGCCCACTCTGAGAAGGGGTCGGACCACATGATTTCCATTGGTTGCATAGTCCTTATATTACTCTGTGATTCTCTGCTGAAGATTGGCATGAAAGCCATTCTCAGAAATTAATTTCCTATTAATTTTTGAGCTATTAGTGTTTGGGGGCAGTTGACAATATAAGCATAAGTCAACATTTGGGATTGTGGGTGTACTTTGAAGAAATCAGTACAGAACTATTAGTATTATCCAATCTCGACACTTACCTGAACAATGCTCTCTTAGCTCCTATGATCTTGGGATCTTATAATTCTATGAAAAAAAAAAAACAGATGACTGCTGGGATTTCAATTAGAGAAAAATAACAATATTCATATTTTCAGAAGTGAATTCTTGTATTTTCATTGGAACTAAGAATGTTTTCCAGCACATTTGCCTTCAGTATTAATTCATTCCTTAAAATACTATTAAAATAATATAAAGGGACTGTTCTTGAATTCATAAAAGCTTAATTGAGTGAAATTTGCACAGAGCTGTGTTTAAGTAGCATATAGTGGTTTTTCTCTGAAATACAGCATGACTGTGTTTTCAATGAGCATTTGAGCTGGAAAATCATATCACAAAATCATAGAACGGTTTGGGTTAGAAGGGACCTTAAGGCTCATCTAGTTCCAACCCCTCTACCATTCATAGGGACACCTTCCAATAGGCCAGGTTGAGCAAAACCCCATACAGCTTGGCCTTACTTTAAAATTATGACATTGGACTTTGATCATATAATTATAAAAATTTGGTTTATTTATGCTTTAAGCATTTAATACAATAATAAGAAATTAGTAAAAGGGTTTTTATACATATATAAATCTGTGTCGCTAAAAAATGATTTTGTATTACAAAAAGGATCCAGAAACAAACTCACTCTCATACTGCTCATTAATCTACTTTTTGATTCAATAAAAAAAAGCAACAAAAAAAAACTCTTAGTGACCTAATTAATTCCAGAAGTATTGATTGACAACACTCCAAAATTAGTTCTGCTAGTCACAAACAAAAGGAAAAGTATCTGCCTAGTTCCTCTACCTCAGACAAGTTTCTCTCTGTTCTGTAAGGCATACCTCTCCTCCTCCTGGTCATTCTTCCATCTATGACAGGTACTGCTTATAGGGAACCTGGCAGTATCTGCCTCTTGGGGTATGAAAGGTTGCCTCATTCCTGCCAACACTCCTGTGAATTTGTTATATGAACACAGGCTGTTCAGTGATCACCTAGAGCCAGAGTATCTGACAGACGTCATAGTAACTGAATAATTCAGACTGGAAGGGATCTCTGGAGGTTATCTCATCCATCATCCTGCTTAAAACAGGGCTGGCTTTGAAGTTAGATGTGGTTGTTCAGAGTCAAATCCAGTTGAGGTTCATGAATCTCCAAGGAAAGAGATTCCACAGCTTCTCTGAGAAAGCTGGTCTGATCTTTCATCACCATCCCCATGAATAATTTTTTCCTTAGATTCTCTTGGCATATCTCTCATTGAAATTTGTGTCTGTTGCATCTTGCCCTCTCATTGTGCACTGCTCAGAAGAGTGGCTCCATCTTCTCTATAACTACTCCTTAAAGGAAGTTAAGACAGCATTTAAGTCTCCCAAATATTTGCTTACATATCCATAACTTGATTTTACTCAGCTGGATAATACTTCACTTCCTCCAACTCTGCCACTCAGCACAAGAATCTGTAAGCAGGTCTTACCAGTAAAAAGCTCACTGAGAAGTATTTAATTCATCCACACTTGCTTTCCACCATACTTACTTGTTGGAACATGTTGGAACCGACCACTTTTGTGCCTTGAGGAGCTTGATCTAGACTTTTCCTTCTCTGACCTTGGTGTTCCCTTTGCTAACTCCTTTCCCCTCCCTTCCTCTTTTTCTGTCTGATGTTTTCTGACTTTTCTTAAACACCTTTTCCCAGAGACACCATCAACTTCACCAACGGGCTCAGCTACGTCCTGCATGGGCATTCCTTCACCTCTCTCCCCACTGGCCACCTCTGCAGCCCTCCCACTACCCTGGAACTGCACCCAGTAAAATCCTATTTCTATGTGTATTTCTGAAAGACTGGCAATCATACTTCTTCCTCCTGGAGACACCCAAAGATTCTGGGGAAGCATACACCTGCATCTTTCTGAACTATAACAAATGCGGTAAAATGCTTTACAACTTACGATGATGTGACTACAGATATCTGCCATTAAGAACTGGATTCAAATCAAAATTTGCAGCATGTGATTCAGTTATGCATGCTGTGCAAAACTGAAATGGTGACTATTTCTGTTAACTTTTCCTTTAAATTTGCAATCTGTAATTTAAGATCTTAGTCATTGCTCACTTGCATTATAATGAATTTGTTTAATTTAATTTACTTAAGTATAATTGCTTGCAATTTATACTAATTTAGAATTACCTTCATTTTACTTCCAACTCTATATCATTTTTATTCAAATCTGTAGAGATGGATGCATTTATTCTTTTGATACACTATTTAAATGGTAAGGACATTTCTACTTGATACAGTTTTTTGCCAGAATGAAGTTAAAAAACCAGCAAAATATCAACATTTCCTTCTGTCATGGTTTCAGCCCTGCCACGCAGCCCACTCACTCACCCCACCCCCTTCCTCCCTCAGCTCCCGGAGGGATGGAGAGGAGAATCGAAAGAATACAACTCCCACAGGTTGAGATAAGAACAGCCCAGTAACTAAGGTATAACACAAACCACTACTGCTACCACCAATAATAATAATGATAAGGGAAATAACAAGGGAAGA